>APFE031327232.1:114583-151431 GCA_000404065.3 Pinus taeda
TTATAAATTACTAATAGTAAGTTTATGATAACCCATGGTATTGACCCATGGTAATACCATGGTATTCATGTGAGCATAGACTATTTAAAGGGGAAATTCTATCATCTTAGATCCATCTTAATTCTAGAGGGATAAATAGATTTCATCCCCCTAAGAGTGGTAGATGGGGAGTTAAGATGGATATAGGTTGGTTTTTATGATAATGGAGATATTAAATAGACTTAGGAAATTATATTGTAAAAACATCTTAAGGTGAGTGGTTAAAGCATAGACATTGGGCAAGTATATTTGTATAATTCTCTTGTAAACTAAAACAAATCCAGGGTTAAAAGGAATGGATTGATTGCACTAGTCATCCTTCTATAACTTTCCAACACACGCTGGAGTAAACAGATTGTAATTTGGGTAATTTTTCTAACTGCAAACAAGAACATACTTGTGTATTGGCAGGGTGGTTACGAGGTCCTTGGAAGTGATGAAATTGAATTTTTATTGGTTTTATATATAGTATTAGGGTTTTTCTCATGCTTTCTGTGAATGAAACGGGTGAATTTTATCCTACACCCACTAGGTTATCGATATGTAATTTCGGTAATTTTGATTTGAAAAGATATTTTAAAGAAATGCAATGATTTCATTTTTTTATTCAATAAACACAATATTCTAATGGAATTCTGCATTTTTGGTTTACCTATACATATTCCATGGAGAATTATTAGTGGTGTGACATCAATTGTCCTCAAGCAGAGGCTTTAGTTTTACTCTTTTCTAGAAGAAAATACTTTCTTCCAACATTTTTGAGTTCCATAAAAAATTTGAAAGTCCTAATAGTATTCAATTATGGGTTCAAGAGAGACATAGTATTCAATTATGGGTTAAAGAGATCCACACTGAATGATCTATCAGCCTTATCTTCACATAGTTTAAGACTATTCACTTGGGGAGGCTGCATGTGCCCCCACTTCAAGAGCATAGTAAAGTCTTGTAGAACTTAAAGAAGCTATCTTTAAGCTTTTAGTGAATATTGGAAAAATGTCTGGGTTCAATAACACCAAGTAGAGCATTAAGCTTTCAATAATGCTAGATATTAACCTGGAGCACTTTTGTGATTTGGAGGAGATGCCCCCTCGTATTTGTGACACATCTTCTGTTGTGAATTGGACTATTACTAATTGTCATTTCCTTCGAAAGTTACCTGATGACTTGGGGAACCTCAACTCTTTAAGAATGTTAAGGAAGGAAAGAAAGTACATTATGCTAAGTTCTCTTATGTTTTTCAAGTTTTTCTTGGATATCTACAACGCTTCAGGTAGGAAAGTACATTCTGTTAATGAAAATTTGTCTTGATAGAAAGGCCCAATTTCAAATCCTAATGCTTTAAAAAAACATTGTATAATTGTAATGTTTCTAAAAGGAAAGCATATTTTTTCAATTTAAGTATCATGATCCCATATTCCAACTTATTTTTCAGTAACCCATTAGGCTTTGTATCTTTGAATAAATCCATGTCTAATGATAAGATCCTCTTCCAAATTAGAACGCAGTTTCCTTTTGGCAATAACCATATACAATGTCTTGATTTTGTTATTGAGAAAATAGAGGTTGTGAAACAAGCTTGTGCCATACAAGTACTTGATTCATTGATTATGTATCAATTATGGCTCTTGATGTAACAATGTCTTGATTTTGTTGCTTGAAAATAGAGGTTACGCTTTACTATTTCACATAATTTCTTACAATCTTTCCATAAGTATTGATTTGTAATCTCAGTCACTGAGGGATGACAGTAATGAAAAAGGTAATATTCCATGGTTTAAAGCTACCCTCTTACTAAATATTTAGATATATCACCACAATTTAACTGTTAGTTAAAGGAATTGTATTTGATTTGTAAACAATTCATTACTTGATTTATAGATTTTGATTTTTTCCCTTTTTTATTCTTTTCTCAGATTTGGTATGAGATATCTTCCAATATTTGGGTTCCCTAGTTTCCACGCCATAGCTACGGGTTCAGATGCTATCATTAAATATTCTCGGAATGTTACAACTTTTCTAGTAAGTGTGCTTTGAAACATTGTTGTTGTTTTTCCATGGTGTTAATGCAAATAAGCACTACAACTAGCGCCATTATTTAGATTAAGTGCCGAAATATAGGTGGTCTTGTAATGATGGAGTGATTGTTTTCTAGATACTAAGGCCATATGAATTTTTATCTCTTATGTTGTCCTGAGATATTCAAATTCAAAATAAGAATTGAGGTCTCATTTCCATTGTAGATTGCAGTTAGTTTCTTGAACATAATATATAGTAGATTATATTTTACTAGTTAACTATGGATGTGATCCCTCGCAGGAAAGGAAATTCAAAGTGACTTTGATTTCACATTGATTTGTCAAAACATCCACACAGGAAAGGAGATTCAAAGTGACACTAATTTCACACTTATTTTTCAAAATGGAGGCAAGAGGAAAGGAAACTTTGTATTCAACAATGCTCTTAATTTCATATGTACATGAACAGACATATTAGTATAAAATATTGAAGGGTTGCCTAAGTAATATTGTCCATTCCACTACATTCTTTACAACTTATAAATAAATAACTCGGAACAATTCATTACACTACTTGTTATTCTATATTAATCAGTGGTTAAGACTTTGATATTGAACTGGCTAATATTTTTCTTCATTCTATGAAATTGTGTGTTCTATAATGCTTCTTTTCCATTCACTATGTATAGCATATAAAGTGTGTCTAATGGCGTAGGAAGATTGGAAAGCCTTGTGATCCTTGAACTATGTTACAAGGCAGAAAGCCAATGGGGCAAGGTAGGTGCATCCCCACAAAGGGGTCAAAAATACCAAAGTTGGTATTGGCTAGTGCCTTGAGCTAGAAAATTTCCTTTACCCTTGTATTAAAAGTGAATCTGGAGAGGATTCGAATATTGTCTTTTTAAGATTTATATCAGTTAATATTGATGAATAAAATTCATGAGACATGAGCTAGGATGTCCTTGCAAGGTGGTTGTTGATTATTGGAAGCTATGATGGCCATTATGCCAGGCCAGGTG
Source organism: Pinus taeda (assembly GCA_000404065.3). Classification (NCBI taxonomy): domain Eukaryota; kingdom Viridiplantae; phylum Streptophyta; class Pinopsida; order Pinales; family Pinaceae; genus Pinus; species Pinus taeda. Next base: position 117,657 of record APFE031327232.1, read on the forward strand.
GTCACACTCCCTTGATCGTGAGCACGATTATGATCAAGATCGAAGACTTCATCGTCTAGATGGATTGTTTAGCGGTGATAATTAGTGGGCTCATTCACAAAAGCTTATATTTCACTAATCCTTTTTATAGAGTTGTTAGATTCAATTTCCAAAGGTTTTAATTACACTATAAAGTTGAGTTCTGAGAGAGTTGTGATTCGCAGTGTTAAGTATAGTAGCTATGACACTTGAATGAAGACAAGCATAGTAGATGTAGCAGAGTCTGTTATAAGCTTACCTGCATATTATAAGGGACTTGGTTGGCTTTTTTATAATTTTATAAACAAGTTCCATGTCATGGAAATGTGAAAACAAAATAGTGATATTGGCACTATGTGGCTCTTGTCATATATGGTTTTATACTTTTTCAAAAAATTCTCTAAGAGTTCACAGTGGTAAGATTCACTAGGACCTTACAAAGTTTTATTATTTAGTGAAAGACTAGCCAAGATCTTACAAGATTTTATAATTGAGTAAAATATTCGCCATGCCTAGTAAGAGATTTGCCAAAAAATTATATATACATATTATATTATTGATAAAATCACCTTCCATTTTTCCTATATACCATGGAGATTCGCCCATTTATTATACATTAAATTTATGGGGGGTTCTTAAAATTTTCGTTTCTTGGGACACAGTTGAAAATTTCTTTCAATGATTTAACATAACCGTTATTCCCAGAGATGAAAATATGCATGCTGACTCACTAGATGTCTCAGCAAGCTCTTTCGAAATCCCTCAGCCAATATCGTTAGAATACCAAATTCAAGTCAAGTATAGACCATCAATTCCTGATAACCTTAAACACTGGCATATTTTTGAAGATGATGAACAATTAAAATATTTCCTTCAAGTCATTAATGAATTCTCAAATATGAAAATTGAAGAAGATCAAAATGATGTTCAAGAATCAAATCATCTAAATCCAGAAACGTCATTCAATCCTAAAATTCTTGATCATGATATCATCTAGTTATCTTATAATTTGATTCCTAAAGGATTAGTTCTGTTGGAAAAACTATTTGATAGTAATGATGTCTCAAAAAACCCCTTGTTTAACTCACTTCAAGAATAAATCGAAGAACGCAATATTGGGACATTGGATTATGTAAGAAATGTTAAATTGTCATCAACCTTACCTTTAGATGTAAAAATCAAATACTTGAATCTTCTTAAAAATTACAAAGATGTTTTTGCCTGGTCTTATAATGAGTTAAAAACTTATGATACATCTTTGATCGAGCATAAGATTCTCTTGAAACTAGAAGCAAAACCCTTTAAGAAAAAACTAAGAAGAATAAATCCCATACTACTTCCAACCATTGAGAAAGAACTCAAAAAGCTCCTTCATGTTCATATCATAGTACCTTTAAGGTATTCTAATTGGTTAGCAACCTAGTTCCTGTTAGAAAGAAAAATGGTGAGATTAGGTTATGTGGAGACTTCCGAAATTTGAATAAATCATCTTTAAAGGATAACTATCCATTGCCCAAAATGGATCATCTGCTCCATAAAGTTTCAGGTGCAAATAGGAATTCTATGCTAGATGGAGTTTCTAGTTACAACCAAATCATGGCAAGTCAAGCTTACAAAGACAAAACTACTTTCACCACAATTAGGGGTACATTTATGTATGCTAAAATGCCATTTGGGTTAACCAATGCTAGAGCCACTTTCCAAAGAGCCATGGATCTAGCATTTGTAGGTAAAACATTTGAATTTAATGTCATTTATTTAGATGATTTAACTATTTTCTATGATTCTGATGAAAAATCATTTAAAACACTTGAGTAAGGTTTTTGACAGATGTAGGAAATTTGGCATATATGTCAATCCGAAGAAATATTTATTTGTTGTAAAGAAAGGGAAATTACTAAGGAATATAATCTCCAAGGAGGGAGTTATAATTGCCCCAAATAGGGTCTTTTATATTCAGACCTTATCTCTACCAAGGAATAAGAAAGAGATTCAAACTTTCCTTGGAAATATTACTTTTCTTAGAAGGTTCATCCCTAATTACGCATAGATAGTTAAAGATATAACTGACATGTGAAAGCAAAACAATGAAGTAGAGTGGACAGGTTTTGCTCGATATGCTTTTGATCGAATAAAAAGGGTATGTATAAGGACCCTACATTAGCTATCCCTGATTATTCTTCACCCTTTATCATATTTTCATTTGCTCCTGAGACAGCCTTAGCTGTTGTACTTTTATAGAAGAACACAAATGGTGATGACCAGCCTATAGCCTTCTTTTCCAAAGTTATGAGGGATGCTTAACTTAGGTATGATATTATTGAAAATCAAGCTTATGCCTTAATTCAAGCCCTCAAAGCCTTTAGAACCTATGTCCTGCATTCACACATTACAACTTATGTCCCTAATCATGTTGTTAAAACTGTTTTGGCCCAGCCTAGTACTGGTGGAAGAATAAGGAGATTGATTGCTAAAATCCTTGAATTTGACCTTGAAATTAAGAAAACAGAGCTAGTAAAAGGCCAAGGCCTCGCCAAATTATTGGCTGAATCCAACTACAAAATATTGGGAATAAATCTGGTTTCTAAAATTTCATCTCGGGAGAATCCACAAGAACCTTCCTTGATATTTGAGGAGAATCCACAAGAACCTCTTTTTCCAGATCGAACAATTGTTGTTCATATAGATGATAAATATCTACTCTCTGATTGGTACTCTAATATTGTGCATTTTCTTAGGGATTTTTAATGTCTAGTAAATATTAACTTGAAGAAGTGCAAAGCCGTGAAGCTTAAAGTAGTAAAGTACTGCATTATCAATGCTAATCTATGCTAGAAATACCCTCTTAATATCCTTCTTCTTTGTTTAACTAAAAATGAAATAGAGGGAATTACATATTAGTTCCATGTAGGGTTTTGTGGTGGAAACTATGCCTGGAGAGTAACAACCTACAAAATTTTAAAAGCGGGTTTCTATTAGCCCACACTTTTTAAAGAAGTTAGAGCAAGAGTAAGAAGTTGTACACCATGCCAATTATTTGCAAGAAAATAGAAATTGCCAGTGCTTCCTTTTGTTCCTATATTGGTTCATGCTCTTTTTCTATAATGGGGGTTGGAATTTAGAGAAAAAATTCATCCACAATCAAGTAATAAACATATATATGATTGTCTTGATATTTGGAACATGTGGTTGAGAAGTTGTAGGAAACATGCTTGGTATTAGCATGACAAGGTAATGGTTGATGTGTTTATATAACTAACAGTTGGGTGATGTGACAGTACATAGTAAGCCTCGATTGTGGCAAGGTAAAAAGGTAAAGTAAAGGAATTGGGAAAGAATTCCTTTGGTTATGTTTGGAAACCCTAATTCCAAATGAATGAGTACTTTTCACATGGAATGTCTTCTTAACCTTGATTTGTCTAAAAAAATTTGGATATGTGCCATATTCATGGACATGTAGTTGATAGGTATATTAGCTAGTCTCTAGTTACAGGTGGATTTGTCAAGAGAATTGTAGTCCCTTGAGAGATGGCATGGGCGTGTTTAGATTCAAGGCAACAAGCTTGGCACAACAAGATAACTTATCTGGTGTTTTGTTATATTCATTTATGCACTGAAAATTATGTGTTTATGGCGATATGATGCAGGGGATTACATGGAAAAGAAATTGCCATGAAATTTTGAAGAAGGATATGGTTGAGCTTTCCTTAGGAACCATGGGGATTGATTCATGGTGTCTTTTGTTAGTCTTGTGCTTTTGGTCTTTTGTAATTTTACGTGTGTCTAATGCATAATTATGCCACTTTAATATAGTGTTTTGTTCTTATTGGTTCTCATGGTTTTCTTCTTCCTTGATTCTTGGTATTGCCTTTTATGTTTTGAGTCTTGCGAATTGTTTGGGAAAGAGGAAAGTTAATGGAGCTCAAAGAGAGTTGTGTGGTACCCAATAGGTAATGTAAGACTCGGATGAATATTTGTGCATGATTAAGCGCATTGGAAGATAAGACTATGACAGTCAGCTAGACTGGCTGGTCCATAGTGGTAAATAGATAACAACAATAAAAACATGTGAAAGATAACTATAAAAGGTAAAGTAAGTGGATCTGAGGTGTGAGATGCCTTGGCTATGTTAGGAACGATTGTTCTCAATGTTGTGCATGTTGTGCATGAATAAAGGAAGTTCTCTCAACCTGGACCTTATGTTATCTGGTAATTATGTTATGATCATGATTATACTGATGTTTATATATTTAAGCATGTATGTATGCATGGCATTGTCCGACATAATGATTATTGTTTTATACTAAATATTATATATGTATGTATGAATGTATTTATTTCACGGTCTAACATGGTCTTGAGGAATCATCCTTGTAGAGGAATGATTTCTTACGCAGGAAAATGGCATGAGTAGGTTCATGGTGTTATGAGGAGTCAATTGAGAAGAGTAGTCATGACAAATATACAAGGTCAACATCATATGGTTATGAGTTAATATTACGTGATTATATTATTTCTATGTTATGGATATGTTATACCGAGGGAGAGAACAAAAAAATGAAAGTAGTGTTCTCTATGACATGCTAGGACAAGCATGGATAAGACACTGGAAGCAAGGTTTCTTGGTAAAGACAGTGTGGTTTTTTAGATGCGCAATACTAGTGTTGTGCCCAGGTTACATATGTGATTTTATGTGCACGTAGTGTTGTGTGGATATTTCATATGTGTTGTTGTGTAAAAAAGATGCTATGTACATGTTGGATATGTAGTGTTATGTACAGGTGGTGTTATGTGCATGTTGTACATGTGGCGTTATGTACATATGGTGTTGTGTGCATGATTTTACAAGTGGTGTTGTGTGCACGTGACATTGTTTACATATGGTTTCACGTACATGTCATGTGTATGGTATTATGTATATGTGGTATTGTGTACACGTTGTACAATGGTGCAGTGTATGTGTCGTGTTGTGTACACATTGTGTAGGTGGTGTCGTGTACATGTGATGATGTGCACACATTATGCATGTGGTGATTTGTACATTTGGTATTGGTGTATGTGTGGTATTTTGTGAATGTCATACATTATGTGTTGAATGCACACGGTACTAGGTGCATGTACTGCATGGTGTTTTATGTCACGTGTGGTTGTATGTGTTTGAAGCACGCTATGTGTATGTGCACATGGTTGAGGAGAAGGCACTTGATGTTTTTCGGGTGTGGAAACTGATCTGAAGTGCATACGGAATTAAGAAAAAGGTAGAAGCTAAGGATTGATGAAAGGATAAGTATCAACATTTTATTTTAGTTTTATTATGCTGATTTATGACTATGGTATATGATAATTACATGTGATTTTTGATTCTAGTTTAGCATGGTTACATGTGATCTATGATTCTGGTTTATCATGGTTACATGTGATTTATGATTTTCATCTATGATCGTTGTCCTCTAAGATAACCTAATCTGATATGTTTTTCAATGATGATTTGGTCAAATATTCTAGTTTGAATTGTTTTGATAAGAAGTAAACAAGATTGCAAGTGTACTTTATTGATGAGCTACCAATCAGGTATGATGTGAATTTATTTCCATTTTTTTTAAATCTAATGGAAGTTATGTACTTGGTATAAGGAGCATGGAAATCCCTAGTTGGGTCATTGAAATCAACTACAAATATTATAAACAACAACAAAATAAATTGGAACATGCAACAGTATGTTGGTAAAGTACTTCAGCAGTAGGGCCATTGTGGGATAGTAGTACCCAATAGTGTCCATTTATTTCCATGAGCATGCTATGACCAGTATGATGGTTGGGGTAGGTATATGCCTTGGTTGTTTGATATTTAGATGTGAGGAAGCCTTGCCAAGGGATGGATCGTATGAGATAGGGGATGATGGGGAACTTGGAAGGTGAGTGACTACACAAAAGGAGGTAACTAGATTTCCTGAGGGACTATGTAATAGAGAAGGGAAGCTCATGGATATATTTTTTTTGATGATGCACAGTGCGAAATGGAATCAGAGGCACATTGGGAGTGTGCCCTAGAAAAATGAGACAATAATGTTCACTAAGAGGACAAGTGGCACAAGATTATAGCATTGGACATTTGATGCAGCTTTGGCTATGGCAGTGGATTCTAAACTTTTTGGGAAGGAGGTGAATCCTGGTACTACTTTGAGGGTGGAGGTGTGAGGCTTTGGATTCCTTTGTTGACTGATATGTGCATCATATCCTTTTTATTTCCCATTTTTGCAAATGTGCATATGCGTATATGCGGTTATTGTAAATATCATAATGAGCTAAGTTATAAAACCCAATAAGAGGTATGGTTATTATATTGTCATTTTTTCATGATGTTTTGATTTTGAGCAGGTCTTTCATTGTAAATACTACAACGACCTAAGTTATAAAGCTCCAATGGAAATATGTTTTCTTTTCAGTGGTTTTGTTGAGGTCTTGGTGTGGCTTAATACCGAGGAAAGTGTTCTCCGGGGGGGGGTTCTGTAACATCCCTGGTGAAAAGTTCATGTAATAAAATTTAATAAAGGTAAAATAAGACCATGGTTAAGGGGCACTTATTCCAAGCTGAATGTTGGGAAATGGTATCCTAGTGGGCATCACTAGATGTGTGTTTTGGCTAAAGAAATTGGAAAAGGCTAAGGCAAAGGAATTAAAAGGAACTTTTGGCACATTTATTTATGACAATAAAGGAAATATGTGAAAAGGAAGGTAAAACATCACAGGTTGCATGTGAGGAGGAAATTGAAGGAAAATAATGGAAAATGAAGAAATTAGAGGCCTCATTAATAAAAAGGCTTATGAGGATCAGTTTCCAAGATCTTGGTTAGTTTAAGTTTGGAGCTCTCTCATTATTCTCTCTCTCTCTCTCTCTCTCTCTCTCTCTCTCTCTCTCACTCTTGGTCACTTGGAGTGTTCTTGGAGCACATTAGATTTGGAGCAAGGAAGTAAAAACAAGAAAAGGGAAAGGAAGGAAAGCAAGGATCAAGGAAGGAAAAGTAGGATCAAGCGGCTTCAAGAGGAATACTTGAAGGTAAGCTTTTGCATGTGTGATTTCCTAGCTAGTTTGGACATGCATTGCTTTGCATGTTGATGTATTGTTCTCTTGTTATTAGTGGTATGGTTTTTTCAAGTTATGAGAGTGGTTTTCATCCTAGCCTTGCCTTTTTTCTAGATGCCATGGTGTTGGGATGTTTATTATAGTTTTTGAGCTTTGGTTTTCCGGATAGATTTCATAATTTGGCATGGAGGTGGTCTCAAGTTTCATTCCCAAAGGCCTAGGAATCCCTTGACCAGTTTTGGAGGGATAAATAGTAAAGCCTGGGGGAGAGTCTCGGTTTAGGACCTAGTGATCCGGGTTTGGATTGTGGTAAATCCTGAGATACTGGTCTCAGTTTAGGGCCTTGTGATACGGGATTGGATTGTGGTAAAGCCTGAGAGACAAGGAGATGAAAAATTCCTTAAGAATAGTGATGGATTCTGGATGGAATTCCAAGTTCAATTCGATTGTGATCGGAGCATTCGTTTTGGTGTGATCATGGTTTGACGAGGGTGGAGGTGGTTTAACCTCTGGATTCCCTTGGTTTTCTGGATTGTTTTTCTATGACATCCCACATGCTTTGAATATGGTACATGGGTGACTGCTGAAAGAAATATTTGGTTCAACCATGTTTATGGTCGGGTGGTACATGGAAGTCTTGAACTAGTCAGAATTGCCTATGATTAATGAAAGCTAAGTTCTCTTACTCTTACACTCGTTTATATGTGGATTTTATGGTTGACATATCTTTGATATTTATATTATTTTATGATGGTTGTAAGCATGGTTATATAACTAGTTCATGTCATGGTTATTTCATGTATTTACTTGTAATTGTTAAAATGATGGATGCAAGACCTAATTGAGGTTATAAAAATTCAATGAAGAAGGTGGCAATCCTCCTAGTTATTTTTCATAAGTGATTTCAGTCATTCATGATATGTCCTATATCCTAAACCTATAGGTTGCATTTATTCCAAGTGTTTGACATAATTTGAGTCTCAGTTGGGGATGCTCGGGCCTAATCATGAAGTTGGTTTTGATTTATTAGTATTGTCATCATTGCTATGATGGATTTTGGTGGTTGTAACAAGTTCTAGGTAGAGGCCAAGGTTCCGAGCTAGAAAAGTGGCTCAAATCCTAGGAACGTCGGCATAGGTCTGCTAAGAAGATACCATGGATGTTGGCACATAGGCCTATGAGAGTGAATCTAGGTTTCTGGAAATTGGTATTCCTGTAGCATGAGAGAAGCCAAGGGTTAAAAGGCTTAAAACATTAGTGGGACCTAGGGGCATGATGTTTGGGTAGCTAACATGTCTCATGAGGGTGTTGTTGCTGATGTGGATGGGTTTGATCGATGTGTTTCGTTGATTCCATTTCCTTAAGGTCACCAAGGAGGTTGAATCCCTTAGAGTGGCCTCTCTCATCACATGTTTACCCTGGCTGGCCAATTTATTGGTTAGACATGGGAGGAGGGTGTGTTACAATTACCATTAATATTTTTAGGATGTTTGATAATGCTTCCAACTTCTCCAGATTTCATATGAAGTAGAATTCCATATCCCATTCAAAGTTTAGTAGATTGGAAAGTTTTCAAGATTTTTGAATTGGAAGAGTAATAAAATTTCCATTGGATTGCACAATGATAAATCTTCTTGGGATGAACTATTATTGTTGGGATTTTATTATTATGATTTTTATTTTTATAATTTTGTAGATGTAGACCTCTATGCTATGGATTTTGATGTGCCCTCATCCCTCATAAAATTCTTGAAAATCTAGGGGTGCTTCCACACATTCCCTATGTTTGTCTCCTCATTCTTGCTATCCCTTATCCTAGAAACTTGGTAGAACATAGAGAAAAATTAATGTAATGAACATTTATTCCTTCAAAACAATAAAACTAAGGTTTTGAATATATTTTTACTTCAAATTTTGAAGGAATTATTTTTTACAAACTGTACTATTGAAAATATGATAAACTCAACATAACAAAAATAGAGGATTAGATCATTATGATTTGGTTTTTTAGATAGAGGCATTAATCGTCTCCTAAGAAACATTATTTGAATTATGGTTACAATAGATTTTTGGAGGAACTTCTAACACAAATAGTTTCAAATAGCTTTTGAGGTAAGGCTAAGAGGTCTTGCATAGAGATAGTAGTTACCCTTGTAGATATGCAACCCCTGAGAATGGTTAGAGTTTAACTAAATTTATTATCCTAGTCACCAAAGGTTAGGAAATTTTTTCTTGCGTCAATATAGAGGAGATCTTTAGCTTTCTAAACCTCATTTTGTTTGGCCCTGAATTGTGCACTACCTTTGATTTCTCAATTACTACAAATAGAGCAACCTTCATGATATTAGTTCTATATAGAGAACTTTCAAAGAACTATTTACTTGACTCGTGTTATAAAATTGTATATTACAGATAAATGGAACACATAAAATATAGCAGAAACACAATACAAAAACATATAAAATAGGAGAGACATAGACATACGTGGTTCACCCAGTTTGGGCTACATCCACCGAGAAATAGCCAATACTTCCTTTTATATTATCGAACAAAATGAAGAGATACAACCTACAACATATCTATTGTGATGTCATCTTCACTCTCACACAACTTCTCCTCTCTCTCTTAGAATAATGCCACACAACTACAATACAATTCCTTCATATAAAATGAGGGTTTCCTTCTAGGGAAGAAAACCCTGAATTGACATAATTTATACCGTCAGATCATTTTCTTAATGAATGACCCAAATTGACTATGAAATTACAATATTTTAAAAGGAAAATTTTCATCTATTTTTAGCTTCGGGGACGCTACCCGCAACCCCCGACAGGGGGGTTCCTTAAAAGTAGTCATCTCCCCCTTAGTGGCTATCATACAAGCAACATTTCCTCCCCATTTAGGAACCTGGTTCGAATGTGGCTAAGACCTCTGAATCAAGACAATAACTATGCTCCACAGCCAACAATCTCTAACTTTGAGACATATTATAGCAATTCCACCATTGCTTTATTTGTTGGACCACGCATCCACTTTGGACTTTGTTGTTTCTCATCTTCATCATCATACTTGAAGACCAATTTAAACTAAGCAAGATATTAGTTTTTCTCTGGTTCCAACTTTTGTTAACATGTCTGTAGGATTCTGGCTAGTGTGTATCTTTTCCAGCTTTAACTGTCCATCTTCTAGCATTGACCATATGAAATGGTGCTCTAGATGTATATGTTTAGTCTTCAAATGAAATGCTAAGTTATTGGCAAGATGAATGGAACTTTGAATTCCACTTTATAACCTTACCATCTCCTACATCTTTCCCAACTCATCCATAAACATTTGCAACAAAATTATTTCTTTACTAGCCTCTATAGCAGCAACACACTATGCTTCCATTGTTGAAAGTGCAACAATGTTTTACAATTTTGAAAACCAGCTGATAGTTGTTCCCCCTATAATAAACACATACCCTGTGATGCTCCTCTTGGTATCTCTATCACCTTCCATACATGTATCAACATATCCTTGTAGAACAATGTTTGAACCACAAAAGCATAATGATTCATTTGTGGTACCTCTCAAATATTTGAGAATCCACTTCACTGCCATCCAATTCTCTTTTCATGGATTGTTTATATACCTACTTACAAATCCCACTGCATCTCAGAACTTGTGTAGACCATTTCACACATTAAGCTTCCAGCTGTTGATGCATATGTAACTTTACACATATAATCCATCTCTTCCTGGGTCTTGGGACACATCTCCTTAGTTTGAAATGACTATCCAAAGGTGTACTAACTGGTTTCACATTACGTGTATTAAATCGTTCCAACACCTTTTCTATGTACTCACTCTAAGACAATGTTAATTTGTAATTTTGTTATCTCTAGTTATTCTCATACCAAGGATTTGTTTTCCATCACCCAAATACTTCATTACAAATCAATTTCCTAGTTTTCCATTGAGCACATTTATTTCCTGCATGTTAGACTCTGTCATAAGCATATCATATACATACAAAAGAAATATAATATAGATTCCATCATTCTGTTTCTTAAGATAAACGTAGTGAATAGAATGACATCTAGTATAAACTTGTCCAGACATAAACTTCTCAAATTTTAGATACCATTTCCTTGGAGTCTGTTTTAGGCCATACAATATCTTCTTCAACCTGCATAGTAATTTCTCCTTCCATTTGACCTCCTAACCTTGTTGTTGTTGCATATATATTTCGTCCTCCAAATCCCCATGGAGAAAGGTTGTCCTTACATCTAACTATTAAAGATGCAAATCTTATGCTACTACTAGAATTAAAATAGTTTTGATTGAAGGCATTTTAACAACATGAGAAAAAATCTCAAAAAATTATATACCTTTATTTTATGCAAACCCCTTCACCACAAGTCTAGCCTTATACCTTTGTTTTCAACAATAATTTTCCTTCAACCTGTAAACCCATTTAGTATGCACTATTGTTTTACTTGCAGGAAACTTGACTAAGTCTCAAGTCTGGTTATACATCAAGGAGTCCATCTCTTCTTCCATGGCTTTCTCCCACTTCTTCATAGTTTCTATCTACATTGTTTCTTCATATATTTCTGGTTCACCAGAATTAATAAACAACACATAATATAATGTAGGAGAGAATCGTTCAAGCAGTCTATTTATTTTGGTAGATATTCTAAAACACTTTCAGGTGTTTGAGGTGTTTTTTTCTATTGTGGTTGTTGTTGTTTTTGTGGTTGTTGATCATTATGATTTTTAGGAACCTTTACTTTTTATGTGATCTCATTAATCAGTAGGTATTTTTTGTTTTCATTTTCCTGTTTCTTTTCCTACATCTGATCCTTATACATGAACTTTTCATTACATATGAAATATCTGCTCCTAATGACTTTTTTATTTTCATAATCATATAAGTGATAACCAAAATCATTAACACCATATCCAATAAAGGTACATTTCTTTGATTTTCCTCAAGCTTTTTTCTATTTTCTTTATTAATGTGGACAAAGGCTTCCCAACAGAAAGTTTTTAAAAATAAGTAGTTTTTCCTTTTACCTATCCATGCCTCATCTAGAATACCACCATCAAGAGAACTTGAAGGCCCTATTTTTATTAGATAAATAATAATATCTATAACATATTCCAAAAATTTTAAGGGAAATCCTACATGCAATCTCATGCACCTTGCGTTTTCCATGAGTCTCTTGTTCATCCTTTCTTACACACCATTTTCCCATGGTGTTCTTGGAAATGTCTTCTCTCTCTGAATTCCATGTTCTAAATAGTAGTTATCAAACTCTTTGTTGCAATATTCACCTCCATTATTTTATCTGATACACTTTAACTTATTTCATGTCTCGTTATCAACCAAAGATTTCCATTTCTTGAAAGTATCAAATACATCAGATTTATTCCAAATACAATAAAGCTAGGTTCTAGTTGGATCATCAATAAAAGTAACATAATAGTGAGAGCAAACAAGAGATGATACATGATATGGTCCCCATACATCTCTATTAACAAGCTCTAATATTTCTCTCTTCTTTCCCTTACTGATTGTAATAAATATGACTCTCTTATGTTTTTTATAAACACAATTCTCACATAAATGCAAATCAACATGCTTCAAACCTGGCAACAAATTTCTTGAGTGAAGAATCTACATCCCTTTCTCACTCATGTGCTCAAGCCTATGATGCCATAATGTCAAATCTTCTCCTGTTGAGGTTAAAGTATTAAAAAAATTAGAAATACCATTGCATAAATACAATGTACCAACCTTTTCTCCTTTTTCCATTACTAGGGCTCCTTTAGCCACCTTCCAGGTTTTGTCTATGAATGTAGTTACTCAGCCTTCACCACCTAAGTTCCCTATTGAAATTATATTTTTCTTCAGATATGGAGTATGCCTTATATCCTTCAATAGCCATTGGTTTCCATTTTTTTGCTTTATAGAAACCTTACCCATGCTAATGATTTTATAGTATTTATGATCGCCCAAACAAACATGTCCAAAATATTCTTGAACATAGTCATGATATTCTTTCATATCAAGTGTAGCATTGAATAAAGCCCCTGAATCAACCAACCAGGCATCAATAATATTTTCTAATGAAAGAATCAAAGCATCTTGCAACACATCAACTGTCACATTTGCTTCATGATTGTTCTCTTGTTGTCCTTCTCCTTCTTTTCCTTTCCGAGATTTGCAGGCTTTCTTCAGTTGTCCTTTCTTCTCACATTTCCAACACACTATCTCTAATATAGATTTAGATATAACTTTCATTGACTTATTGTGATTTCTTGGATTCCTTCCTCTTTCCATTTTTCCTCCCCTAGTATCTTTACTTACATCATTACATGACGTCTCACCAAAGATTTTCTGTCACATTTCCTTGCTAAGGATGGAACCAATAACATCATCAAACTTTAAATTATTATATCCAAAGATAGAGTTACTAATAGCCATAACTAAGCCATTCCAAATTTCTATAAATTAATGCACAAATAACAGAGCAATACCTGTTGGCATTATGATACAATTATTGTCCTTGATGGAAACTCTACAGGTCAACTCAGTTTTGATAAGAGGCTAATAGGAATATTCAGAGGCAATAGGGCAGTGGTATAGAGGATCAGGAAGATGGAACTAAGGTCTATTGATTAGAGTAAAGAAGTTGAAGGAAGAAGATGATGTAAGAGCAGTTTAAGAGATACATGTAGGTTCACTTAGTACAAGCAGCGTATACATGCAAGTACTCAGAACAAAAATAGTGTATAATGTACACACATACTCCCACAGACGACAAAGCATGTACATGTTGAAAACCATGGTTTTGGTTCGAGGTATTTGGTCCAAGGTATCTTTGGACCATGATAATGACCCTACATATTTACTCTGAGGTATTCGATCCATGGTATTTTATCCAAGGTATTGGATCTAAGTGGATTTGGTCTATGGTATTGAGAAAGGCCAAAAGCTATGTAAACAAGAGAGGATCATTAGGCCATATGTGCAAGTGAATAAGATTCTAAGGAATACTTTCATCTAACGTATATTTTATGTTGCAGGGTTATGTTTGGGACTAGATCTGAAATATTTATGTGCACCTTGAGTTCAATATTGGATCAGGATCGTGAGACCTGAAATGACTTATTCTTGAATGATCTGATATTGATTGAGGCTAGATTTGATGTTTTGCATCTATTTTATTTGTTATCTATCATGATCTGGGTTTGTCTGAAGTCTGGAATTGCATCAAAGTTATAATTCAATATTTGCAAATCTGTACACAGGTTCATCTTGGCAAAAGAGCATATACAGGCAGGTTTTGTTCTTTCAAGTAGCGTATACAAAAGAAAGGCTTGATGTTCAGAGAGGACTGATCTATCATATTAGTATTGTTGATTTATTGCTGCTACTATTTTACTGTTGTTTGTCAATGAAGTATTCTTAGATCTAAATGTAAATCTCAATGTGTAAGGAGGTTGATATTTGATTGATTGTATAAGTGAGAAGAAGTGTTTTCTATTGCCTGCCTGTGTAAAGTTCTATAAGTTGACAGTAGATATTTAGTACACTACTTGTTGGTACAATTTGTGACTTAGAGATTTTATGATTCAGAATATTTAGTGGTATATGCAGGTTGGGCTGAAGGAAGTAGCGTATACACACAGGTTTTCTTCATTGAAGTAGCGTATATAGTTTGACACATGAATTTTTGAGGTTTCACTTGGTTCTAAATGTTGATACAAGCTTCTGGGTTCAACATAGTGTTTTGATGATAGTGATCTGATTGTTTCATATTAACTGCATTTTGGTTGATGAAGTTTGAGTTTCTAAATTTATCATGGACTATTGACGAGTAAGGTCTTCATATGTCTTGATATGTGCCAGGAGCATGCAGTCTGAGAATTCATGAAACATGGTCCCTAGTGGAAGCGTGGAGTTTTTTGTAGGCTAGAACCTATGTACTAGTAAACATATTGGCTAGTACAGGAGCTAAGGGGTTGTAGCTCCCTTCCAGTAGAAGCTGGAGAATGAGAGAAGGTTGTAACCTTCTACAGGTAGAAGCATGCGTAATGGTATGAGTTTGCACGAATACAAGATTGTATTAAAACATATTTTCTTATTATTAAAAGAGGATAGAGATGATAGCAATACGTGGTTTTCACCCACATTGAGTTTCCACCTTAAATCTTGGTGTTCATGTGTGTTGCTTATGTGTAATGGTTTATTATGTTTATACTGCACATTTTTACTATTTAATGATTCATGAAGTACTAATGCATTGATTAAAGATCAACATATGATGAATTAACTCAATCATAAGTTTACTACATAACCATTGGTTACCTTAAAGACAGTTGTGTGTACACGCTAGTTCCCCTCTCTAAAGTAGAGTATATAAATCTGATTATGAAAAAGAAAAATTCTTGATCTGATAATATTGATTCACCCCACCCCTCTCAGTATTATTTCCAACAATTGGTATCAGAGCCAATTTATTCAGAAGAAGCTTGATCGCTTGAAGGAAGATCCATCAAGATGAATAATCATGAAAGCATGGGATCCATCAAACCGCCAGTCTTCAATGGGAGAAACTTTGTTTATTGGAAAAGAAGAACCACAATACATATACAATCTCTTGGAACCGATGTCTGGGAAATTTTGGAAGGAGGATATAAATTTCCAACAACAATTCCTATAGACACGAAAGGTAAAACAAAATATGAAACCAATGCCAAAGTTGTCAATACTTTATTGGGAAGTTTGTCACAATCAGAGTTTGTCAAAGTCATGCAGCTCAAATCAGCCAAAGAGATATGGGACAAAATCGTTCAGAGCTATGAAGGAGACTTTCAGGTAAAACGTGCTATGCTTCAAACTCCCAGAATTCAATATGAAACTCTTAAGATGCATAGTGATGAGAATATAACTAGTTACTTCTTACGTATAGATGAGGTTGTTAATTGTATGAAGAATTTGGGTGAAGAAATAAAGGATGTTACCTTAGTTGAAAAATTTTGAGATCCTTGTCTGCTAAATTTGAATAAAAAGTGTCTGCGATAGAAGAAAAATAGGATTTGCAGAATATCACTATGACACATCTTCACAAAATCCTAAATGTTTTTGAGATGAGAAAATGAGGTCCATCAGATATGAGAGAAGCTGCATTTAAAGTTTCAGCAAAAGGAAAATAAAAGGAAGAACACAATGAATCAGGACACATTTTAGAAGAAGAAGATGAGCTAAATTTTGTCAAGAATCTTCAACAAGGTTCTAGAAGGTTCAGAGGTAAGCTACCTTCAAATGCTTTGCTTGTGGTAGAGTCGGTCATTATGCTGCCAGATGTCCTCATAAAGATAAATATGAAAAAGGAAAGGAATATGAAAAAGGGAATAGGAAAATTGAAGGAGTTACTATACTCATGAAGATAGTGCTGTTTTATCTAATAGTGATGATTATAGACTTCTCATGGCTTATGGCAATGATGATTTTTGTGATACTTTAGAAGAGGAAAACTTTCATGAAGAAAGATCTAAACTAAAAATCTGTTTAGAAGAAAAGAATATGATCATAGATACCTTGACATACCAACTTGCCGAAAAAGAAAAACACAATGAAAAACTTGAATGTGAAATTGTGGGTCTAAGAAAAGATCTTGAGAAAAAAAATCTCTCAATCTTAGATTTGATAAAGGATAAAAAATTTTAAATGAAATTATAAAAGTTCAGCAGTCTCCTCTAATAAAGACAGTTCTTGGATATACTGAAGAAGCATCTCAATCACAGAAGCTGTCAACCTCCACCAAAAGATATCTTGATGCAGCAAAGACTAGTGAACAATATGACAATTGTCAGCAAAGACATAAAACTAATCACCAGGTAAATCATACTCAATTTTCTCCAACGATGAATATCAATAGAAGCCACAACTAACCTCAGGAAAATCATACTCAATTTGCTCCAAAGATGAATATCAATAAAACTACAATCAACAGGTAAATATATTAGATAGTCGCAGAAACTTCTTTGATGGGAAATGTTTTTCATGTCATAATTTTGGGCGCAAAGCTTCTCAATGCGTTGCTTACAAAACCATCATGACTAGAGAAGAAATCAAATGAATGTAATAGGGATCAAGAGAAGTTCCTATAATAACTTTTCTCCTCTTGAAAATGAAATAGAATGCTTAATTTGTAACAACTTTGGTCATGAAGAATTTGAATGCAAGAGAAAATTTCGACAAACACCTCAAAAGGAGCAAACACCATTAAATCCCAAGATATGGAAAAGGAAAGAATCTCAAACAGAAAGATGTGGTATAGCCCTCTATGCAGAAGGACAAGGAAATCGGTGCTATATTGACAATTGATGCTCCAAACATATGACAGGTGACAAAGAGAAACTTCATTCATATAATTCCTTAGAAAAGCAAAAGAATGTCTCATTTAGAAATGACACTCCAGTTTTCATATGAGGTACATGTTCTATTTTCTTGAAAGAAAAGGTTAAATATGAAAATGCTATGTATGTAGACGGTTTAAAGCATAACCTATTGAGTGTCAGTCAAATGTGTGATCAAGGAAATGAAGTGGTGTTTTGATCAAATGGATGTGTTGTTCATGAGATTGATACAGGAGAGACCACGAACAAAGGTACAATAACTCCAAACAAATTATACATACTCAAAGGAGGACCACAATAGTGCTATCTAAGAAAAAATAATGAAAAATGGTTGTGGCATAGAAGATTGGGACATCTAATCTTTTCTCAAATAAGAAAAGCATGTAGACTCAAGATTGTTCGTGATCTTCCAGATATCAGCATCCTAGAAAATACAATATGAAAACCATGTCAAATCAGTAAGCAAACCAGAGTTCACTTCATCGAAAAAGAAGGGTCAGCTAGTAAGCCTCTTGAACTTATCCATACTAATTTATGTGGGCCAACAAGGAAAAAGTCACCTCGTGGAGAACGATACTTTATTTTGGTCATTGATGATTTTTATAGAATGTGTTGGATAGGCCTTCTAAAGCATAAAGATGAAGCATTTTAAAAGTTCCAAGCCTTCAAATCTTTGGCTTAAAATGAATCAGATCGAAAAATCAAATGCCTCCTATCTGATCGAGGAGGGGAATTTATATTGGATGAATTCTTTGAATTTTGTGAACAACATGGAATAAAAAGGGAATTCTCCACTACAAGAACACCTCAGCAAAATGGTGTAGTAGATAGGATGAACAAAACAGTTCAACAAATGGCTCAAGCCATGGTAGATGAATCTGGAACTCCTGCAACCTTCTGGGTCAAGCTGCATTCGCTTCCATGACTATTCTCAACAAAGCAAATGATCAGGTAAATAGCACTCAAACTCCACATGAACTTTGGGATGATAAGACTCCTACTGTAAAATACTTCAAAGTTTTTGGAAGCAAATGTTTTATCAAAAGGACTGATGAAAAACTTTTTAAGTTTGAGCCTAGAGCAGATGAAGGGATTCTTCTTGGTTATTCTTCCAAAAGTAAAGGATATAAATGTTATAATAAAATACTTGGGAAAATTGTTGAAACCATTGATGTTGTAGTTGATGAAGCATGCAGAAATCCAAAATAGATAAAATCAACAGAAGACTATGACAATGAGGAACATGGGGATTACTTTCCCACACGAAATCAAAATTATATTGCAGAAGAAACCAATGAAGCACCAGAAGAAGATATAATGGTAGAAGAAAAGACTCTGTCCAGGTATGTTCAAAACAATCATCTAGAAACTCAAATTACAGGGACCTCAAGCTATCTAGCATTACTATCCTCCACCAAACCTCAAAATGTAAATGAAGCATGCAAAGATGAATGTTGGGTCAAGGCCATGGATGAATAACTTGAGAAATTGAAAAGAATGACACTTGGGAATTAGTTCCTAAACCTCATGATAGAAATACTATAGGAACTAAATGGATATTCAAGAACAAGCTGAATGCAAATGGAGAAGCCATTAGAAACAAGGAAAAACTTGTTTGTAAAGGGTATTCTCAACAAGAAGGTATAGATTTTGAAGAAACTTTTTCACCTATTTCCATCCTTAAAGCCATACGAATGTTTCTTGCTCTTTGCACTTTTCAGAAATTCAAAGTGTACAAAATGAATGTAAAATCAGCCTTCCTTAAAGGAGATTTAGAAGAAGAAGTTTATATTGAACAACTAGAAGGATTCATTCTTGGAAATGATGTAAAACTTGTATGCAGGCTCAGAAAGGCTCTCTATGGTCTGAAACAGGCTCCAAGGGCTTGGTATTACCACCTTGACAAATATCTACACTAACAAGGTTTTACAAAACATTCTGCAGATGCAATTTATATACAAATATTGAAAATGGTAAATTGCTAATTATTATTGTTTATGTTGATGATATCATTTTTGGTAGCAGTGAAGAATCCATGAGTCAGAATTTTGCTTCAGTTATGCAGCAAGAATTTGAAATGTCCTTGCTTGGTGAACTTACCTATTTTCTTGGTCTACAAGTTCAGCAAACTAAAGATGGTATTTTTCTTTCACAAACCAAATATCTCAAGTAGATCTTGAAAAAGTATGGAGTGGAAGATTCTAAACCTATATCTACTCCAATGGTAACAGGATGCAGTCTCAACTCAAATGATGAATCAACAATAGTATATCAACGAACTTATAGATCCATGATTGGCAGTCTATTTTATCTAACAGGTACCTAACTTGACATCATGCATGCAGTAGGAATAGTTGGAAGATTCCAAGCAAATCCAAAGGAATCACACCTTCAAGTACTCAAAATAATTTTCAAATATCTTCAAGGAACTCAGGACTTTGGACTACGGTATCCTAGAGATGCAGATCTTACTCTTCATGCATATACAGATGCAGATTGGGCAGGAAGTGTTGATGTTAGAAAAATCACTATTGGTGGTGCATTCTATATGGGTTCCAGGTTAGTGTCTTGGTTTAGCAAGAAACAAAGTTCAATTGCCTCATCTACAACTGAAGCAGAATATGTGGCTACTACATCTGACTGCACACAACTACTTTGGATGATGCAAACTTTACAAGACATTCAGATCACATGTACTCCACCCATATCCATTCTATGTGATAATAAAAGTGCCATCAGTATTTCAAAGAATCCAGTCATTCACTCCAAGACCAAGCACATACCCATCAAATACCATTTTCTATGAGAACAAGTGCTTAAACAAAAGGTCAAATTGGAGTATGTCCCCTCCAAAGAACAGGTTGCTGATATATTCACTAAACCACTACCCAGAGAAACATTTGAATATATAAGACAAAACATGGGAGTTTTTACTGCATCATCATTCTATTAAATCCAGTTTTTCAAAGGAAGTTTACTATGCGCTGGTTTCATGTAGTATATGCGTGCGTACACACGGTTTGCCTTGGCTAAAAGCACGTATATGTTTTTCTAACAAAAAAAAATAATTGTGGTAGCACAGTTATGGGGAGCGTTCACATTCCACATTGTTGGCATTATGGTTGTTGAACTCAGCTATTTCTTAGTTGCATCAGTCATTAGTGTGATATAACTTCTTCTGTCATGGTTTATATTTCAATGAGTTCTATTGGTCATACAATGTAATTTATTTCCCCAATATCCTTGGGATGGACGATGTAATAATTGTTGTATTTCTATCATGTATAAACTTTGGTATATCCCCACTTGGTTGGGCAGATGAGTCAAATATGGTGTATACCCACTTGGTTGGGTGATTGATGTATGTATGAGTTCATGGTCATAGGGAGGTCATACTCACTTTGTTGAGTTATAGTGTCATGTTATTATAATGAATCATCTCTCTACATACTCAACATGTGCTCAAGGGGAGTATTGATAGCATCATGCAAAGGAGGAGAGTAGATTGGTCTGCCCTTTACGCTTGATGTCAAAGGCGGAGAGTATTTTCGTATTTTGGTGTTGTATGGTATCTCTAACAGTCTTTACAACTTGCAATAGTCAACACCATCATGGTTTCCATCAAGTTCAAAGGGGCAGATTGTTGGAATTATGATACAAGTATTGTCCTTGATGGCAAGCCTACACATCAACTCAGTTTTGATAAGAGGCTAACAGGAATATTCAAAGGCAATAGGGTAGTGGTATACAGGATTAGAAAGATGGAACTAAGGTCTATTGATCAGAATAAAGAAGTTGAAGGAAGAAGATGATGTAAGAGTAGTTTAAGAGATACATGCAGGTTCACTTAGTCCAAGCAGCGTATACACACAGGTACTCAGAACAGAAAAAGTGTATAACATACACATGCACTCCCACAGAAGGCAAAGTGCGTACATGTTGAAAACCATGGTTTTGGTCCGAGGTATTTGGTCCAAGGTATATTTGGGCCATGATATTGACCCTACGTATTTAGTCTGAGGTATTCAGTCTGTGGTATTTGACCCAGGGTATTGGTCCTAAGTGGATTCAATCCATGGTATTGAGAAAGGCCAAACAATATATAAAGAAGAGAGGAGCATAAGGCCATATGTGCAAGTGAATAAGATTCTAAGGAAAACTTCTATCTAAAGTATATTTTATGATGCAGGGTTATGTTTGGGACTAAATTTAAAATATTTATGTGCACCTTGAGTTCAATATTGGATCAAGATCATGAGACCTGAAATGACTTATTCTTGAATGATCTGATATTAGTTGAGGCTAGATCTAATGTTTTGCGTCTATTTTGTTCAATATCTATCATGATATGCATTTGTCTAAAGTCTGGAATTGTAGCAAAGTTTTGAGTCAATATTTGCAAATCTGTACGCAGGTTTGTCTCGGCAAAAGAGCGTAGACATGCAGGTTTTGTTCTTTCAAGTAGCATATACAAAAGAAAGGCTTGATGTTCAGAGATGACTGATCTATCAGATCAGTATTGCTAATTTATTGTTATTGCTATTTTACTATTGTTTGTCAATGGAGTCTTCTTAGATCTGAATGTAAATCTGAATGCATGAGGTTGATATTTGATTGATTGTATAAGTGAGAAGAAGTGTTTTCTATTGCCTTCCTGTGTAAAGTTCTGTAAGTTAACAGTATATGTTCAGTACACTGGTGGTTGGTATAGTTTGTGATTCAGAATCTTTAGAGGTATACACAGGTTGGGCTGAAGGAAGTAATGTATACATGCAGGTTTTCTTCATTGAAGTAGTGTATACAGTATGACACATGAATTTTTGAGGTTTCAATTGGTTTTAAATGTTAATATAGGTTTTTGGGTTCAGCACAGTTTTCTGATGACAATGATCTGATTGTTTTAGATTAACTACATGTTGGTTGATGAAGTTTGAGTTTCTAAATTTCTAATGGGTTATTGATGAGTCAAGGTCTTCATATGTCTTGATATGTGCCCAGAGCATCCAGTCTGAAAATTCATGAAACATGGTCCTTGGTGGAAGAGTGGAGTTTTCTGTAGGCTGGAACCTACGTACTAGTAAACATTTTGGCTAGTACAAGAGCTAGGGGGTTGTAGCTCCCTTCCAGTAGAAGCTGGAGAATGGGAGAAGGTTGTAACCTTCTGCAGGTAGAAGCCTCCATACTAGTATGAGTTTGCACCAGTACAAGATTGTAAACATATTTTCTTATTATTAGAAGAAGACAGAGATGACAAAAGTGGGTGGTTTTCACCCACATTGGGCTTCTACCTTAAATCTTGGTGTTCATGTGTGTTGCTTATGTGTAATGGTTTATTATGTTTATACTACATATGGTTACTGTTTAATGATTGATGAAGTACTGATGCACTGATTAAAGATCAACATATGATGAACTAACTGAATCATAAGTTTACTGCATAAATGCTAGTTGCCTTAAAGAAAATTGTGTGTACATGCTAGTTCCCCTCTTTGAGGTAGCGTATATAAATCTGATTATGAAATAGAAAAAATATTGATTTGATAATACTGATTCACCCCCCCTCTCAGTATTATTTCCAACAATAAATTCATCATCAAAATTCACCCCTATAGAAATTAACTAGCTCGTAACCATGTTAAATCCATTTAAATTATCAGCAACAGATCCACCTTCTGACATCTTCATATTAAATAGACGCTTCATAAGAAATACCTTATTTGAGGATATAGATTGGCCAATATCATTATTAAACCTTTTTTTGCCATTTCATTTGAAATGTTGAATGTCACTGATGCTACCAGACAAAACCGTATTGTTCCTAATTGCTTTCTGTCAAGAATCTCCCATTTTGTGTTTTTCATACTCATCGGCTTCTTTCATTTTCCACCTAATGGTAGGTACAAATCTTGTTGATACAGATAATCTTCCATCTGAATCTCCCATAGATGTTAGTGTTGGCCATTAAATTTGTCAACCCTAAACCCACCAACTTCCACCATTGCTCCCACTTAAACAAGGAACCCTTCTCTCCTCTACGTTTATCAGAAAAATATAACTTGGCTCTGCTACCAATTGTTGAAAAATTATATATTATAGAGAATTAGAACACATAAAATACTGCAGAAATATAAATATAGAAATGCATAAAATAATATGGACACAAATATACATGGTTCGCCCAATTTGAGCTGTGTCCAAAAAGAAACAACCAATCCTTCTTTTTATACTGTTCAACAAAATGAAGAGATACAACCTACAATAGATTCATTGTAATTTCCTCTTCGTTCTCACACAACCTACTCTCTCTCTATCAGAATAATACCACACAACCAAGAATGCAATTCCCTCATATAAACTGAGGGTTTCCTTCTAGGGAAAAAAAACCTAAATTAACATAATTTCTACTATCAGATCATTTTCCTAATGAATGACCCAATTTGACTATGAAATTACAATATTTTACAAGGCAAATTTTTTATCTATTTTTAGTTTCAAGGGCACTGCCGTCAAACCCTCGCTGGGGGGGGGGGGGGGGGCTCTTTAAAAGTAGTCATTCCCCCCCCTAGAACCCCTTGGAGGCTATCATATGGGTGGTGTTCTTGCCCCATTTAGGAACTGGGGTCCAACGTGTATGAGACTTATGAACCGAGAAGATAATCAGGCTCTACACCAAACAATCTCCCACTTGGAGATTGATTATAGAAAATCCACCATCGCTTCATTTGCTACAAAATGCTTCCACTTTGGACCTGGTTGTTTCTCATCTTCATTATCATACTTGAAGACCAATTAAAATTGTGCAGTATCTCAGTTTTTCCCTAGTTACAACTTTTGTTAACATGTCAACATGATGTTGGCTAGTGTGTATCTTTTCCAGCTTCAATTGTAAATCTTCCAACAATGTTCGTATCAAATGGTACTTGAGCTATATATGTGTAGCCTTGGAATGAAATGTTGAGTTATTTACAAGATGAATGGAATTTTGGCTGTCACTGTATAACCTTCACATCTCCTTCTTCTTTCCCAACTCATTGATAAACCTTTGTAACCAAATCATTTATTTACTATCCTATGTAGCAAGAACATACTCTGCTTCCATTGTTGAAAGTGCAACAACATTTTGATTTTGTAACCCAATTGACAGTTTTTCCACCCACAATAAAACATACCCTATGGTGCTCATCTTTTTATCTCTATCACCTGGCATATCTGCATCAACATATCCCTGTCGAGCAATGTTTGAACCACCAAAGCATAATGCTTGATTTGTGGTACCTCTCAAATATTTGAGAATCCACTTCACTACCATCCAATGATCTTTTCTTGAATTATTCATATACCTACTTAAAACTCCCATTTCATGTGAAATATCCAGACTAGTGCACACCATTGCATACATTAAGCTTCCAACTATTGATGCATAAGAAACTTTACAAAAATAATCCATCTCTTTGTAGGTCTTAGGACACATCTCCTTACTTATTTTTAAACATCTAGCCAAAGGTGTACTAATTGGTTTTTCATTCTTCATATCAAATATTTCCAATGCCTTTTCTATGTACTCACTCTGAGACAATGTTAATTTGTGATTTTTCCTATCTCTAGTTATTCTCATACTAAGGATTTGTTTTCATCACCCAAATCCTTCCTTGAAAATTAATTTTCTAATTTTCCTTTGAGCACATTTGTTTCTTGCATGTTAGACCTTCAAACAAGCATGTAATCTACATAGAAGGACAATATAATATAGTTGTCATCATTTGTTTCTTAAGATAAACATAATGATCAGAATGACATATAACATAACCTTGTTCAGACATAAACTTGTCAAATTTTAGATACCATTGCCTTGGAGCCTATTTTAGACCATACAAGCTCTTCTTGAAACTGCACACTAATTTCTCCTTCCCTTTGACCTCACCCCTTGTGGTTGCTACATATATATTTCTTCCTCCAAATCCCCATGGAGAAAGGTTGTCTTTACATCTAACTACTCAAGATGCAAATATTTTGTTGCCACTAGACTTAAATAGTTTTGATTGAAGTCACTTTAACAACAAGAGAAAAAATTTCACTAAAGTCTATACCTTTCTTTTTCGCAAAACTCTTCAAGACAAGTCTATCCTCATACCTTTGTTTTCCTCCATCTTCTTCTGTCAACCCATAAACCAATTTATTATGCACTGTTGTTTTACTTGCAGGAAACTTGAATAAGTCCCAAATCTAGCTATGCACCAAGGAGTCCATCTCTGCTTCCATGGATTTCTCCTACTTCTTCTTGGTTACTATCTGAATTGCTTCTTCATATCTTTCTAGTTCACCATAATCAATCAACAATAGATAATATAATGAAGGAGAGTATCATTCAAGGGCTTTACTTTCTTCGTATATCTTCTAACACCACTTTTAGGTGTTTTAGTTTCCTGTTATTGTCATGGTTGGATTTTGTTGTTGTGGATACTGATCATTATGATTAATAGGCACCTTTAATTTTTATGTAATCTCATAAAGCACTATGTATTCTTTTTTTTCATGTTCCTGGTTTTTTTCCTACATTTGATCCTTATACAAGAACTTTTAATTGATATGACATCTCTCCTCCTAATACTTTGTGATTTTCGTAATCATATAAGCGATAACCAAAATCATTAACACCATATCCAATAAAGGTACATTTCTTTGATTTTTCCTCAATCTTTGTTCTATTTTCTTTATTAATGTGGACAAAGGCTTCACAAATGAAAGTATTTAAAATGAATAGTTTACCTTTTTACCTGTCCATGCCTCCTCTATAATACCACCATCTAAAGAACTTGAAGGCCCTTTGTGTATTAGATAAATGAAAATATCTACAACATCTTCCCAAAATTGTAAGGGAAATCCTGCATGCAATCTCATGCACCTTGCATGCTCCATGATTATCCTATTCATCCTTTCTCACACACCATTTTCCCGTGGCATTCCTAGAACTATCTTCTCTTTGTGAATTCCATGTTCTTAACATTAGTTATCAAACTCTTTGTTGTATTATTCACCTCCATTATCTGATCTCAACCACTTTAACTTATTTCCTATCTCATTCTCAACCAAAGCTTTCCATTTATTGAAAGTATCAAATACATCAGGTTTATTTTGAATAAAATAAATCCAAGCTTTTCTAGTTGCATCATCAATAAAAGTAACATGATAGTGAGAGCCACCAAGAGATGATACCCAAGTTTGTCCCCATACATCTATATGCACAAGCTCTAATTTTTTTCTCTTCTTTTCATTCCAAATTCTGATAAATTTGACTCTGTTTTGTTTTCTGTAAACACAATTCTCACAAAAATCCAAATCAACATGCTTCAAACTTGACAACAAATTTCTTGACTGAAGAATTTGCATCCCTTTCTCACTCATGTGCCCGAGCCTATGATGCCACAATGTCGTATCTACTCTTGTGGAGGTTAAAGCATTAAAAAAATTAGAAATATCATTGCATAAATACAACATACGAACCTTTTCTCATTTTTCTATTACCAAGGCTCCCTTAGTGACCTTCCCAATTTTGTCTCTGAATGTAGTTAGAAAACCTTCACCACCTAAATTCCCTATTGAAATTAGATTTTTCTTCATATCTAGAGCATGCCTTACCTCCTTCAATAGCCATTGGTTTCAAATTTTCTTCTTTATAAAATCCTTACCCATTCCAATCATTTTACAATATTTATCATCACCCAATTGCACATGTCCAAAATCTCCTTGAACATAGTCTTGAAAATTCTTCCAATTAGGTGTAGAATTGGCCCTTGAATCAACAACCCAGGTATCAATAATATTTTCTAATGAAAGAATCAAAGTGTCTTACAGCACATCACCTATCACATTTTCTTAATGATTTTTCCATTGTTGTCCTTCTCCTTCATTTCCTTTTTGAGATTTGCAAGCTTTATTCAAGTATCATTTCTTCCCACATGTCCAACACTCTACACTTGATCTGGATTTGGATTTTCATTTTCTTGACTTATTGTGATTTCCTTGGCTCCTTCCTCTTTCCATTTTTCTTCTGCTAGTCTATGTAGTCAAAGCATTCCCTGATGTCTCACCAGAGATTTTCCACCACATTTCCTCACTAAGGATAGCACCAACAACATCATAAAATTTAAAGTACTAGTTCTAGAGAAAGAGTTACTAATATCCATAACTAATCCTTTCCAACTTTTTGGCAATGAACATAGAAATAATAGAGCCCTAAATTCATCATCAAAATTTACCCCTACAGAACTTAACTGACTGGTAACCATGTTATAGTCATTTAAATTATTAGCAATTGATTCATCTTCTGACATCTTAATATTAAATAGACACTTCATAAGAAATACCTTACTTGACACAGAGGGTTTTTCATTTAGTTTGGCCAATGTCATCATTAAACCCTTTGTTTTCATTTCCTTTGAATTGTTTAATGTCACTAATGTTGTGAGACAAAACTGTATTGTTCCTAGTGCATTTCTATTGAGAATATTCCATTCTACATTTGTCATACTTGGATCTTCCATCTGCATCTTCCACAACTAGTAGTTTTCATCATTAAATTTCTTGACCTTAAACCTACCATATTTTTCCATTGCTCCCACTTGAACTAGGAAACCTTCTCTCCTGCAAGTTTATTAGTAGAAGATAATTTGGCTATGATACCAAGTGTTAGAAAATTATATATTACATAGAAATGGAACACATAAAATATTGTGGAAATACAAATATGGAATTGCATGAAAAAAGAGAGACACAGATATATGTGGTTCACCCAATTTGGGCTACGTCCATAGAGAAACAACCATTCCTTCCTTCTATATTACCTAGCAAAGTGAAGAGATACAACCTACAACAAATCCACTGTAATTCCCTCTTTTCTCTCTCACAACCTCCTCTCTCTCTCTCCAAAAATAATCCCACACAACCACAAAAAAATTTCCTCATATGAACAAAGGGGTTCATTATAGGGAAAAAGACCCTAAATTAACATAACTTCTGTCGTCAAATCATTCACCTAATGTATAGCCCAGATTGACTACGAAATTAAAATGTTTTATAAGGTAATTTTTCATCTAGTTTTAGCTTTAGGGTGGTTTCCCCCTAACCCCCTCTAGGGTGGACTCTTTAAAAGTAGACGTCGCTCCCCTGGTGGCTATCATATGGCTAACATTGCTGCCCCATTTAGTAACTGGGGTCAAACATGACTGAGACCACTGAATCAAGAAGATAATTAGGCTCCACACCCAACAACTCACACCACCTATAGTTGTTGGACAACCAACACAATTCTCCATTGTGTGAATCCATTGTTGTAACAACCTTCTTTCGATGTCCCCAAATACACTTTTGGACTTGAAAACTCCTTTGTTATCTATTTCATCAATTGTGACATTTAAGTGCCTCTTGACTTGGAAGAAGGCTACAATGTGAAAGGATTTAATAAGGATTCTTGTCTTATTTACTGTGATTTCACCTCAATTAAATTTTTATGAATTTTGAGGCTAGGAAGCACTAGAATTACCTAGAGCCTAGGAAACCTTAATATTTTGATATTCTTTGGGTGTTGGATGTGGAGCCTGATTATCTTCTGTATTCAAAGGTTTCAGCTAGATGTAGACCCTAGGAAGACTATACGCCCCTCCACGTGTGTGGGCGGGGGGGGGGGGGGTGCGGAGGGGACTATCACCCCATGGGGGTCAGGGGGTCGATCCCCCTCGGCTAGGGGGTTCGGGGGCCAGCAGTCCCCCGGAGGGGGTTTGGGGGTAGCGCCCCCAAAGCTAAGAATAGATGTAAAATTGCCTTGTAAAATGTTGTAATTTCGTAGTCAATCTGGGCTGTTCATTAGGCGGATGATTTGATGGTAAAAGTTATGTTTAATTTAGGGTTTTTTGCCCTAGAAGGCAACCCCTTGCTATATATTATGGAATTGTATTACGTCTATGTACATCTGTATTCTAAGTGAGGAAGAGAGAGGAGATTGAGAGTGAAGAGGGTGTTATAGTGGATATGCTGTAGGTTGTATCTCTTTAGTTTGTTGGATAATATAATAAAAGAAGGGCTGGCTTTTTCTCCATGGGCGTAGCCCAAACAGCGTGAACCACATATATCTGTGTCTCTCTTGTTTTATGCACTTTCTGTGTTTATATTTCTGCAATATTTTATGTGTTCCATTGCTCCATAATATATAATTTTCTAACATTGGTATCAAACATACCCCCAATCCCCCTCCCCACATAATTATATAACCCATCCCTTCCTCTTAAAATATTATGAACTAAATTTATGATGAGATTTTTTTTTCATTATACTAGTAAGTCATGAATCGATAATTTCAAAGGACTAATTTGGGCAATAACTAGGATCAAATCACAGTGACTGCCACTATGCACCTCAATTTCAAGATATTCAAATATTCCTACCCTTTCATGCTTATAGGAATTTTTTCTCAACATGAATGTTCAACTTGTACAAATTTTAATTTTTCACCACACAAGCTAACATATCTCTAGAGAATAGAACTTGAGTGGAGAGGGAATTAAAACCACTAGCTTCCATTCCAGCTATTGTCCCATGACAAATTTATGATCAGATTTAATGTGAATATACCTAATATATTTTGTAGACATGTATATAATTTCTTCCAAATAGAATATATATGATCTTTTTCATTTTGTAAGGAAAATATAGTATATTTTGTAAATATTATACTTTATAGTTTGAGTTATTAATGACTACTCACAAGTTAGTTGGTAGTTGTTGGTTATTTTTGGTACTTTATTAAGTTGTTTGTTATTTATTGTATGAATCATTTACTAAGAAACATGAAATTCAATATTTACTAATATTAATGAATCATAAATAATGGTTGTAGTATTTAATATTTACATTAATGGTTGTATCTGGGTTAGTTTGCAATTGTTAGTTACATACATAAATTACTCTATGTCTAAGTAACATGATTTTGGGTTCGAAAATGATTAGGTTTGATTCAAGTTAAAAGTTTTTGATGAGGTTCAAATGAGGTTTTCCATTAGGTTCATATATATATATTTTCTACAAATATACATATATTAATTTTAAAATGAAATATAGCATAAAACAGTAATAAATTAACATCGAAATCTAAAAAATGCTATCATGGACTCGGAAATTGCAGGGGTAGATTACAAGCTTGAGTTGTTACATGAAGTTATGAGTTTTGATTTACAAACTTGGTCAATGGTTATGAGGCTCAATATGCTTTTCCTAACCTTAAAATAAATTTTAGGATTTTCAAATGTCAAAACCCAAAGTTGAAACTCAAATAACCTTGTGAAATGAAAGGTATCTAACCTCCCAAAGTTGGTTTCCCTCCAACATCAAAGCAGCTTACCACATGTTCAAAGGGGTAAATTCATCTAAGAGGACATTAATAATATACTTCATCCTTATAGATCATGCATGTGCAAGTGGGAAGGGGGTTGTCATGTGGAATGAGTCGAGGTTGCGGATAAGATCAACCTTCCTAGTATCTACTGATATCTAGTGACAAGCAAGCCAATCAAAAACTATCTTTCTCTAAATATGCAAGTAAAACAAAGGCAAACAAGTGTTTTAGGCCTACCTCGGGTCCAATGCAAGTTTGTGGAAGCCTCGCTCCCTTTCTCCAAATGAGCTTCCTTGAAGTGTAATTCTGCAAACACAAACAAGCAAACTGAATTAAATAGCACCTGAAAAGCCAATATCATAAAGCATATTCATCATAATGATCAAGGAGATTATGAAACAAACCACATAAGACAATTTGATGAGAAAAATGAATCTGATTGTATTAATTCAAATCAAAGGAGAACTTTACAACCTGTGCCTTGATGCTGTACAAGCTCCTCCCAGGGTCCGACAAGAAGTCTCCTCTACTTTGAAAAGTTTAACTCACTTCCCAATGAAACCAAAAGGTATGTGATCTCTCCTCTCAAGTTTAACTAGGAAGTCCCAATTTCATCAGCATTTACCCTCAAAAATGTTCAGCTTCTAACCCCTCCAGCAACTGACCCAATGCCTTAATTTATAGTGCAATGGAAGGAAGTTACTAGGTCCTCCTTCAAAGGGATAAAGCCTCCTTCAAAGGGATAGCTCCTCCTATCAAGGGATTAGCTCCTTCTCTTTTGGGATGCATGAACCACCTTGGAGCAAACAATCCACGTCAAAATCCTTCTAGAAACATCTAGAATTTACCCAAAAGTGAGTTTTTTAGGATAAACTTGCGCCTTTTTTACTTTTACAGGGGTACGCGCCCACCCCTTTACAGACAGAGCGTGCAGGTATGCAGGTATTTTAAACAAAGGGTGTGGGTCCGCAGGTAAAACTAGGAGAAAGTGTGGAACCAGAGTAATATTGATTTTCAAAGTGTTTCTCTCTTTTGTAAAGCTTGACATGAAGAGCTAAGGCCTGAGACTTGCTTAGGAGGCTAGTATAGGTGATGATAGACCCATACTGACTGAAAATAATCATGGTGACGATATTTTTGTGTAACAAATTTCCCCCTAAAGTGCGAAGTCTATAGTAGATGAGGATTTTATTTATCATTTAAGAAGGGTGAAGTTCTTTATCATTTCGAGGATTATCTTGTGGAGAGACCGGTTGGAACCTGTAAAAACATTCAAGTGCAAAATATATATATATATGAGATCATATCATCGCTGAGGTAGGCATTCCCATAGTCAGATCAAAACTGACTAGGAAATTAAAAACTGACTAGAAAACTAACTACTGCTCTGATATAAGAATGATCTTGTAACACATCATTAGTATAGACACAGTATGGACGCAACCATTTGTTTATGACTAGTCTACAATCATAATGAATACAAAATTCCTCGCAGCCTGGATGGTGGAAACTAGATCCAGGGTCTTCATTTCTACTCCCCGAAATAGTACGATTCTATCCATGTGAATAAATGTGTCGAAGTCGAACATGGTAGAAACCACTTGATTACCAGTCGATGATGTAAACTGTTAATAAGTGTGAGAGAAACCACCAATAATGACAATGGCTCTCAAAGTACTCAGTACAATCCATGAGATGTGATTAGATGTGTCGATGTCAAACATGTCACAGAATCCTCCAATTGAAGGTCAATGATGCAACCTGTCATTGAAGACGAGAGACCTGCCATTGAGGCATGCAGATCCCAAGGTACTGGCGATTTCTAGATCATATTTCTAGATAAAGAGCTGAAGTCGATAGAAAGCAATCCGCGTAGGCAAGCCCATGACATGAAATCATAGATCAAGTTTGAAGAGATTTAGTTGCAAGGACTGACTCAGGGATGGTCAAGATGGAATGACAAATATTTTTGCAGATGAATGGCTTATTCGCACAGACCTCTTGAACACATAACGACACGACAGATGGCTTGGTGATGATTGACCCAAAGTTAATATCCAGAAACTGGCTGAAGACTTTCAATGTGGTTTGATCAACTGTTAGGTAAAGGATTTCCCAACCCAGGTGAATGAAAGTGTTGTGTTCAAGAGTGGACAAAGTATGACAAACAGGCTCATTTTTCTCTCTTTTCCCCCACCATTTCTGGCAAGTACCTCTTTATTTTTTACAAGCTTGAGGAGGATAACATATGCTTGATTATAAGCTCACCCTTCGGGTGAGTCCAACTTATTTTAAATTCGAACCCTAAGAAGGAGTGGTCCATTCCTGTTTGTAATTGAACAGGTCCTTTACTGTCGTTATTTAACGAGTCCAGTATAGGAGAAACTCAGCGTTTTTCATTTTTAGAGAGTGCGAAAAAACTTAAGAAGACTCCAGGGTTGACTTTTTCAAAAATTTGTGTCTCCCAAGCCCGAAAAAGTATAAAATAATACTTGAGAGAACCGCTTGATCTTTTACAACCAAGGAGTACTTTTCGTAATTAGTGCCTCTGATCCGAAAAAGTAAAAAAGTGATCAATGACATGTCATTTTATGACCAATATCGAATTTGAAACGACAAAAACCTGGCAATCTTTTTGTGTTTTTACGGTCAGAAAAGGGCTGTAAGAGGACCATCTTTTTAGTTCCGTTTTAATGAGCTTAAAAAGAAAAACTCAGCGATCTTTTCATGTTTTAGGAGTCAGAAAAGAGCTTAAACATGACTCTAATGGTTTTTTGTTGAAAAATGATTAATTTCGCCTGAAAATCCGTTATCCTGAACAAAAACTCAAACATTACTCATACCTGTTTAATAATAGGTTAAAATGTTGCAAAA
>APFE031327242.1:0-13893 GCA_000404065.3 Pinus taeda
ATGATGCTCATAACTGGAGAGTTTGTATCTCAATCTCCTCTTGGATATGAAACCATTGGGGTCATATGGTTTCCATAGGAAACTCTGTGTTAAGCCAAGGCCCTCCAACATTTTCTCTGCTTCCTTCCATCCCTCTCTTCTGTTTAGCACAATATGCCCAAGCTGGTTTTTTACTTTAAGTTGGGCCTTCTTGCCCCTTCCTGAGAAATGGACTAGATCTACATAAGCAAACTGTCTGAAATATTCCAGGGCAAAGAGCCTCATAGGCACAAACCTGGGTAATCTGAATGGTCTTAGTTCACACCCATACATCCTGATTACAGTGTGATGCTGGTAAAAATACCAGTCCCCTATGCTGTAAGCAGTGGATAGTTGTAATATCCTCTTCATCTCATCAGTGAGTCTTGGAGGAGGCTCTGTTAGAAGCAGGGACATGGCTGGATGGATGAAGTCATCTATGAACTCACAGTATGTATAGGGTGAATAGGCACTGTGATGGAAGATTGAGCTCCAATATACAACCGATCTCGGGTTTCCTGCAGCATCAGTCCTTTTGATTTCAAAGGAGAATTTTTCATATTGGTGATATAGGATGAGATGATATATATATGAGGAGTATCTGAACAACCTCTCTCTAGGTAAGTGCAGGAATTGCTCATGGATTTTGTCCGAGATATATGTGGCATAGTTATAGCAGATGGGGGCCCTCCCTGGGACAAACCTTAACATCATAACCAGCACTGTTTCTTCTATATATTCTGTTGATTTATATCCTAAAACTGAGCTCACCATATGGGCCAGGTCTAGCCCAAGTTGATTAAGGTACCCATCAAAGATGGGAGGATGCAACACTGTATCTCTTTTGCTCACAAATAATTGGTTGAACCTCAGGATCTCTGCCTCTGTTAGTGTCTTGTTCCCTTGGTTGATTAAATCCAGCAGGGATAGGGGAACCATTGTCTTGTTGGACTTGAACTGCACCATGTCTCTGATAGCTTGAGGGGTGGTATAGAACACAACCTCACCTTTGTCATTGACTACAGCCCTATGTGATGGCTCATATTGGCTGGCACAAAGATAAATTAAATCAGGGAATTGCCTGACCAGAGGCATTTTAAAAGTTGGCAGGGCAGACTCCCAAATGCCCAGGATGTCTGTTCCTTCTCTGTGCTTGGCCCTGAACTCATTTAACAGTTGAAGATGAGGGGTGAGTCCTTGTCTGGAGTCTTCTGAGATCTGATAATCCAGATCTGCCAGCTCCTGCCAGTCCAACTCTCTCTGAGGAGCATTGAGAGGAGTGACATTGAGGATCTCAGGGGTTTCCATGCTTTCTGCAATAATAACTGAAATACCGTTTGAAACAGTGAATTCTGATAGGAGGCAAGGTCAACAGGACCGGTTTAGAATGAGGACGACAATGCTAGCCCCTTGGGAAGGGCTTTTAACAACAGGGAGACCTTCTTTGTCAATTGTGGGAGTTTACTCAGAAGTTCACGATTGCGCGAACAGGGTAGTTTCTTTTAACTGGTTTTGCAGTGAGTTGGAGGTCACCGACACTGTATTTTGATTTTAATTGGTCGCATAGGGAAAAACACAGTTGGTATATCGGTCAATTTCACATTTTACAGGCTTTCATGGCGGGTTTTACAGAGAATTCAAGAAAAAGCAGAAGACAAGAGGATAAGGCCGAAATACCTGGCGAACGCTGGCTTAGACTGAAGGATGTAGCTGGCTTTTGCGCGCGAGGTGCTTCGAAAATAGTTGCAGGTTGGCTGGTGGCTTGGCGTCGTAAATCCCATGCAGAGGACTTAAACAGGAAAATTTCGAAAAATTAAGAAAAATGGTAAAAATTGGCGAAAATATGGTTTTTTGGACTTTTTGGCGCGCTTTCCGGATGACGTCAGCATGACGTCAGCGTGGGGGCCCGGTTTGGGTGACGTCATCATGACGTCAGCATGGTGACGTGGCAGTCAGCGGTTGGTCCAAGGGGGCGGTGATGTGGCGGCCAGGTGGACGAATCAGGAACAAGGCGGGATGAACTGGCGGTGACGTGCGCGGCACCGGGGCGCTCACGTGGACTGGACAGATGTCGGCATATCGGGAGGGGTCCTGTACGATGAACGGACTGTCAGGCATCGCTCCGATGCAATCATATGATGATGCGTGCCCCTGTACTGATGCTGGCCTGACGCAAGCGTCTGACAGATATCGGAAGGTATCTGTCAGACACGTAAGGCCTTCCGATATGCATAATGGCCGTGGATCTGGAGGCGGGCGATCGGACGGTCGTCGGGTGCCTGACTTGCGAGGACGGTAGCAACGGCTTTGTTTAACGCGCGGACGTCGGGATGGCCCGAAATCAATCTCCGCCGTAGATCTGGGCCTGGTGCGATCTGACGGTCCTCGGGCAAGCAACCTGCAAGGACAATACGGACCAGCGGGCGGGTAATAAACAATAACTTTCTTCTGCGGACGTGGACGGCGGGACCCTCCGGGCGACAAATTTTCTTTGTTAGTGAACTTTCCATGGTTTTTATTGCCAATGTATAGTTACCCGCCAACATTGGAAATATGAAATATTCCAAAGGTTTTTGTAAAGTTGCTGGTATTAAAGTTTCCGAAGGCGGAAACTTTGGATAAAGGGGTTTTTTGCACAAACTCATGAAATATTAAAAAGGCGAAGGACCCCCGACCTTAGGATAAAGCGGGGAAGGGTGATTTTACAAGGTTTTCCGCTCATTGGAGTAGTTTTATGGGTTTTTCAAGGTTTTTTCATGTTTTTTCAAGGTTTTCAAGGTTTTTCAGGGCAACATGGCACTTTGGGTAGGGGAACTGGTCTGAGGTGGAGCAAGAAGGTGAGTCATGGGTTCTTGACCTTGACCAGGTGTCAATTCAAGCCCCAGGGATAGAATACTATGGCTATAGTGCCAGGGAGGGGATATTTATGCATTGTGGGGTTTATACACCATGGTGTTTATAATATTAGGGGTAAAGGAGTATAGGGAGCTAAGTAGTATAGTTAGTTGTTAATATGGAAGGAATTTATGAGTGAGGGCTAGCTCAACCAAGTTTTGTTTGCAAATAGCTTGAACTTAGGAGTAGTTCAAAATGAAAAGATTTTTGCACAAGAAATGTGGCTTCTCAAGGGTATAAGAATGTAAAACATATGATTTCTTATGCTTTGTGCAACTTTGGGGAAAGGGAGTTAGTAATGAATGTTTTACAAATGAGAAACAGGGGAGTTAGTCATGCTTCATAGTGCTGCTCTTCCTGTATACATTTCAGCAACTTTGATTTTGAAAGAGACACCATTTCTGCAACCCCATCTACCTACCCAACTAGCTTTCCTAGCATTTTTTGTTCCTTCTTGGAGGGTGCACTTGGACTTGCAAACCCTTTGAATGCCTTTTCTTTTATTGGCTTTTTCTCATATTCCCTATCTAATGCAACCCTTATTCCTTCCAAGGTCCCAGATTAGACAGTTGGGAACCTTTGTTTCTCTACCTATTCTATTGGTCTGCCAAGATTAAACAGTTTGGACAGATATCATTCTCTATTCTACAACAAGAAATTGAAAACATGACATGGTCCAGATTAGACTATTGGACCAGCCATCAAAATTGAGTTTTTATCAAAACTGATACAGACATTACCTTCTTAGGGAAATATGGGATCTTTGCAGTTGTCAAAGTAGAACATATTTGGACCTTTGATATCCAATCATGAAAAATGAAACCTATTGGTATAGGTATCTAACAGTGGCTCCACATGGGGATGGTTTTTCCTTTGGAAAGAGCAAGAACAGCAGGTCAGTGGGCCTGGATCTCTTTGACTGCTCCTCTGAAATTTTGAAGTTTTGTTTATCATAAATTCCTCAAATTGTAGACTGATAAACTGAAGCACAGCCTGTTTTCAATTCCATTCTTTGTCTGTAATGCCTTTCAAAATGTCTTTACCTTCATGCTTTCAAAAAGAACAATATATACAACACATACAGAATTTATTTACATCAAACTATGTACAAAATAGGCCATCTCTTTTTCATGGAAGGTAATCAAAATAGTGTTTGAGCATCCTGCCATTGACAGGGCCTTCCTCTAGATCACTTTTGTCCAAATCTTGCAGAAAATAGGTGTTGTTTCCCTGCACAGCTTGTATTAAAAATGGTCCTCTCCAAAGGGAGTCAAACTTTCCATGCTTGCCTTTGCTCTCTCTTCTTGAATCCCATTTGAGGACCTTGTCCCCTATATTGAAATCCTCTGCTTTGGTCCTTCTATCAAATGCCTTTTTAAGCTTTTCTTGTAGCACTTGAACTCTGTTGTACACTTTCTCCCTGGTTTGCTGCAAACATATGATCTGATTTATCCTTCTTTGCATGTCATTAGGCTCAGCTTGGCACTCCTGAAGCATCTTCATAGCAGGGATTCCTAATGATGAAGGGAATTTAGCCTCTAAACCATAGACTAATTCATAAGGGCTGACCCCAATTGACCTTTTAGATGTTAATATGTCTGCCCATAATGCATTTATCAGTTTCTTGTGCCAATTTTTCTTGTTGTCCTCTAATATTTTCTTGATCATATTCACCAAACTCTTGTTTGAGGATTCTGCCAACCCGTTGCCTTGGGGATAGTATGCTGTGGAGTGGCCCAATATGATATGAAATTTATGACAAAAATTGACCATTTTTTTAGATCTGAATGCAGCAGCATTATCTGTTATTATTTTGTCAGGGCATCCAAATCTAGCCAGAATGTTTGTTTCCAAAAATTGGATAATGGTAGAATCATTAGCTTGTCTGCATGGGATTGCTTCAATCCATTTTGTAAAATAATCTGTTGCAGTAAGAATCCACCTATGCTGGCCTGAAGAGGAGGGATTGATTTCACCAATGAAATCTAGGCCCCATTGCTGGAACGGTCTCTCTGTTGCAATCGGTCTGAGGGGTAAAGGTAACAACTGTCTCTTTCCTTCAAACACTTGACATTTGTGACATGCAGTGGTAAATATTTTGACATCAGAAAAGATAGTGGGCTAGTAATATCCAGCTCTCAGTATTTTGTTCACAGTGGATTTCCAGTAAAGATGACCTCCACAATCTCCTGCATGAAATTCTTCGATGATCTTGTTGGCTTCACCCTCAATCAGACAATTCAGCAAGATGCCCTCATGGTCTCTCCAAAACAAATTTTCTTCCATGACACAAAATTTAGAGGCTTTCATTTTGACAAACCTACTCTTAGTTCTAGACAGTCCTAGGGGAGCAGACAGGTTTTGCAATACATAACAGATATCAGAATACCAAGGGGATTGCTCAAAGGCTACATTGATCTTTGGAGTCGCCAGCTCCTGTTCACTGTCTAGTTGATTAATGTCAAGGGCTTGAAAGTTTGTTTCAGACATTAGTTTTGCTAAGCCCTGCCCCTTTATGAGTTTGGTAGGCTTTATTTCTATGTCAAATTCCAAAATGTTTGCTATCCACTTGCCTCTTCTACCCTCCAAATTCTCTTGTGTAAGTATATCTTTGACAATTGGGCTTGGTACATAGGCAATTACATGGGAATAAAGGATATAAATCCTGAAGTCTTTGATGGCTTTGACTAACACGTAGGCTTGCTTCTCCATGATTTGATATTTGAGGGGAGCATCTCTTAAGGCTTTGCTAAAGAAGGCTATAGGTTTTTCATTTCCTAGATCATCCTTTTGAAGCAAAACAACAGCAATTGTATGTTCAGAGGCAAAAGAGAATATGATGAAATCTCTATCAAATTGAGGGCTAGTTAGGACAGGAGTTTGGGTGAGAGCAAATTTAATGCTTTCAAAGGCTTGTTTAGCATCTACTGTCCATTTAACTTTGGAATCCTTTTTCAACATGTTATTCAGCAATCTGCTGAGTTCGGCCAGATTTGGAATAAATCTTCTTAGAAAGTTGATCTTCCCCAAAAAGGCTTGTAATTCCTTTATATTTCTGGGATGGGGCATGTGTTGAATGGCTTGGATTCTGTCTGGATCAATTCTAATGCCATCCTTGGAGATAACGTGACCCAGCAGTTTGCCTTCTTCTAGACCGAAAATAGATTTTTTGGGATTTAATGATATCCCAAATTTTCTGCATTTTAGAAAGATTTGTCTGAGGTGATTAAGGTGTTCTTGGTCTGATTTGGAGAATGGTGTAAGGTCATCAAAATAGATGACTAGGAAGTCATGTATTTCTTTGGCAAAAGCAATGTCCATTGCTCTTTGGAATGTGGCCCCTGCATTTTTCAAACCAAATGGCATTTTAACATACTTGAAGGTTCCCCATGGGGTTGTGAATGCAGTTTTATCCTGATCATTAGGATGGACCAAAATCTGATTGAAGCCTGAAAAGCCATCCAACAAGGAAATCCTTGAAGCCCCTACTACTCTCTGTAAAATGTGGTCCATTTTAGGTAGGGGGTAGTTATCTTTCAATGACACTTGATTAAGGTTTCTTAAATCCACACAGAGCCTTATTTCACCTGTTTTCTTCCTTGTGGGGACTAAGTTTGAAATCCAATCAGAGAATCTGATTGGTGCTATTATTCCTGCTTTAAACATCTTTTGGACTTCCTGTTCCATTGCTGGGAGGAGCATGGGATTTATTCTCCTCAATTTTTGTTTGAAAGGTTTCTGATTTGTCTTGAGTGGAATTGTGTGCTGTATAACAGAGGTGTCATAGGACTTAAGGTCCTCATAACTCCATGCAAAGACATCCTGAAATTCTTTAAACAAATCTATGTATTTAGGCTTTTGGTCAGGTGGTAAGGCAGCTGATAATTTTATGATTTTGGGGCTTTGGACTGTCCCTATGTTGTGTTCTTCAATGGTGGTATTTAGGGGTTCAAATTTTGGTTTATTAGGGACATCATTAGAATCAAACATGTCTTCTAATGGGGCTAAGCCTATGGGCAGGAGGTTGCTTTTTAGCTGTATCATATCAGTTTCATCCATAGGCATTTGTTCACACTCAATCTGTTGGATTTCTTGAATGTTAATCTGATTGAAAATTGTAGGATTTAGCAATTGGTAGACTGTTCTAGGTGAGAGTACTTGGCTGCGATTTAGATGAAGTATTTGTGATTGACTTGCTGGCTCTGTGTCTATTTTCAGGCCTGAAAATTCTTCCTGTAAATTCAGAAAGTTTTTAATTTGTGCATCATTGTCAAATACTTGCCAGTCTTTTATGTTGTTTGGGACTGATGGTCTATGTCTCACCTCGGCTGTGAAACGGTGATTGGGGTCAGAAGGCAACTTGCAAGTACTTGCAAACATGGCTAGGCTGTGAGCACGTAGGTTCTGGACCCTAGGAATTTTGGTGATCTGGAAGTCAGCAAGGGAGCTAAGCAACTGAGTGGCAGCAGCTCTGTAAGACCTGAGTCTGTTGTCTTTAGCAACAAAATTGCCTTTAACCTGTTGGATGACCAAGTCTGAATCTCCTAGGACTGATATGCTAGTAATTTTCAGGGAATGTACTAACTTGAGGTCTAATAGAAGGGCCTCATATTCAGCCATGTTGTTAGTACATCTGAAATTCAGTCTGTAAGCCCTTCCTTCTGCATGGCTACCCTCTTTATTATGCACCCATACCCCTGCCCCTGCCCCTAACTTGTTGACTGATCCATCGAATTCTAGGAACCATGAGATTTCTTTTTCTAGGGGTTTTTGAATGAGGTTTGCATGGGATGAATTGGTGATTTGTAGGATGGACTGATTGACTGGCTTATTTTTCTTGCCATCCACTTCACTTGGTAGAATTACTTTGTTTTCTACGAAGGCCCCTTTTTCATTGTTTTGTTTAATTATGGTTGCCTCACTGTCATTTGCTTTGTGGTCTAGACCTTTGGCATTGTTTGATTCGGTCTGTGTTTGGATATCAGCCTCTTCGAGTTCAGCAATTTGATTTGTTTCAACTACATGAGTCTTTTCCTTGGCATTGCTGTTTGTATTGTCATTATAAAGGATAAATGAATCTATGTCAGAATGGACAGCATAAATAGGGAAGTTTTGAGGCTTCTCTGTACTACTGACCATGTATTTCATTAGAGATTCTCTATACAGTCTCTTGGGTTGACCAAAGACTGCGATAGTAGCATAGGACATGTCTAGTTGGAGAGATCCTTGAAGCTTGGCTCCCCATGATCTTAACAGTAACATCCCATATTTGGGTGGAATATCAGCAACAACCACATCCATTAGGATTGTTTTGTTTGGGTATTGGACTAGGGACACACATAGGTCCTTTATTAGGCCTAAACACTTGACCTGGCTGGAGTCAAACGAGTAGAGGTCTTTGTATGGTCTAGTGATGTCCAAATTCAACCTTTCCATCACAGATTTAGGCATTAAGTTGTGAGAAGCACCAGAATCAAACATTGCATTGTGTAAAATTTTGTCATGTACATGCAGGCTGACATAGAATGGTAAGACTCCTGAGGCAGCTATTTTTCCATCAACCTCTGGGCCAAAAAGCAATTCTGGGGTATCATCTAACACATTGACATTGTCTATGTTTTTGCTATGGGTAAGTTGCAGAGATTTTTGAATTTGCTGTTTATAGATCTCATTTTTAGCTAATTCTGCCAGAGGTATGGTTATCTTCAGTTTTCCAATCTCAGTTTCCAAATCAAAGGGTTTTTCTGATTGTGCTTTAGTGGTATTGGTAAGCCTACTTTCTTTCTCTACCGAGGTTTGTTCCTGATGTTTAGGTCTGCTCTTGTTAGTCACCTCTTGAGGCTCTTTGCTTGATTTGGGCTGCTCAACTGATGGAGTAGGGGGATTAAGTGACTGTTCAGTGATGTCTTCCACCATTACCTCATTTGAGGGAGAATTAGTTGTAGTTTTTGGTTCTAGAACTATGGCATCTCTGGGCTGTGATTTATCTTTTGTTTTCTCAGGTTGTGTTACATTCACAGTCCGACTTCTTAACTTGTACTGTTTATGAACTTCGTAGACAGCAGTATCATAGCCTTGTTTAAAATCAAATGATTCTCCTGAACTTGTCCGAAACTGTTTACTATCCTCCTCATCCTGATCTTCCTGACTCAAGAAGACTTGGTGCTTGTTGTCAAGCCCCATTAGGTGGATATGAGTGTCTTCTGCTTGTTCTTCAGATGTCGATGCCTCAGCATAATTTTCCTGAAATGGTGGTCTTATTTCAGGATCAGTGTTAGCTTTGCTACCTCCAGGGTTTTGGTTCCTCCTAAAGTTTGGATTCCTATTAGGATTGTTTGATGGTGCTTCCCATGAGGACTTTCTTTCCACAGATTCTACCCTATCACCTAACCTTTTCATACCAGAAATTATTGCATCCAATTTCTGATCCAATGCAGAGGGCTCTTCCTTGAAAACAACCCTCTTTTCTGTTTTAGCCCTGTTCCTCTTGGCAATCAGATTTGCCTCAACTGTTACAGCAACTCTCTGTGCTTCTTCAAGGGTTTGAGGGGCTCTTTCTTTTAATTGGTAGGCCATATATGGGTCAAATCCATCTAGGAATTTGTATAAGGCTAAATCTGGAGGAGGTCTTAAGTTTTGAGGTATAGCATTATAAACATTGTTGAACCTGGCACAATATTCCAAAACAGTCTCTTGGGGACCTCTTCTAATCATATCATACTCACCAAGTATATGTAAAGGGTCCTTCTTTTTCTCCCACCTGTTTGTGAAAGACTGGTAGAGCTCATCAGGGGTGGTAATGCTGTTTGCAAGCAGAGATCTAAACCATGTTCTCACATCCCCCGTTAGGCTCTGGACAAATATTCTCATCCTTATAGTTTCATCATCTATTTCATAATTTTCAAAATGATCTTGCATTCTCTTGGCATGTTGAATGGCAGAGTAAGGTCCAGTGGAGTCAAAGTATGAGATTTTGGCCTGATAATCTTGAGGTAAGGCCACTGGATTGGCAGGTAGTTGCAGAGGTGCATATCTGGCCATATTTGCTGGGTTTTGGGGATTAACTTGGAAAACTGGAACAATAGGAACAACAGGTATCACAGGGGTAAAAGTTATAGAAGTTATAACAGTGTGGGGGAAGAGGACTTGTGTAGGAGAAGGAGGGATATTTGGGGAACTTTGGGATGTGGAAGGGGAACTAGGGGAATTAGGGGTGGAACGGAATAAGACTTTGACTGGAGTGGGGATTATATTAGGAAACTCTGGCTGTTGACTGATGTCAGCGAGATGATCTTGTAGTTGCTGGTTCCTAACAAACTTAGGGATAGTATTAGGGTTTTTGAAGATAGTGGGAGGGTTGGGATCAGGGTTATTCCTTGTGTACCTGAGGTTCTTCTTGGGAGCCAGTTTCTAAGTTAGTCCTATAAAATTTTATGAAAGCTTTGCTTACCGAGGACTGGTCAGGAGACCTAAAACTCTGTGTAACTGTGAAGTGTGAAAAGAGGCCTGGTTCAACTCTTCCTTTAGGCTACTAATGTTTGCA
Source organism: Pinus taeda (assembly GCA_000404065.3). Taxonomy (NCBI): domain Eukaryota; kingdom Viridiplantae; phylum Streptophyta; class Pinopsida; order Pinales; family Pinaceae; genus Pinus; species Pinus taeda. The sequence goes on from APFE031327242.1 coordinate 10,457, forward strand.
TTGGAGCAGCTTAGAGGTGTCTTAACTGATATTCAGACTTTGAATGTGATTTCTTGACAGGTTTTAGGCTTTAGATCCTGAAGTCCCCAGCGGAGTCGCCATTTATGTTAACACCCAGGTTGTTCTCTTTGACTCCTAAGAGAATACGGTCGGGGTAACCACAAACCAATCTTTGGGCTGCAGCTTCTAGCCTAGCTGCAGTCAGAGAGGGCTCTCTCTGTCAGGTTTGTTACTGCTTTCAGTAAGGGTTTTAGGCTAGTTGTGAGGTGAGTTTTTTGGTTGTTTTCGTGTATTTGGTTGGGAGGATGCTTCTGCTTTCTTTAAAGTACATCAGCAGGGAAGATTAATCCATTGGGCAATGGGGTCTGGGACTGTATTCTGTTGAAATCTTGATTTTTGGTGAGGAAGAAAGCTACAGGGCCTGCGTACCTTTCATGAAACAAACTGTGAATATTGAGGATGGGGTGAATACAACTAGTAATGAGTAATTAAGATTTCGTTACTTAGGCTGTATGTTTGTAAAAGAGGCATGTTATCTAAGAGCAATCACTTGAATTCTTAAAACAACAATGCACAGTGAGGATATGGCTTAAAGGTAGCATTTAAGAATTACACTTTAAACACCTTAACAGAAGAAAACATATGAGACAGTTCAGATTGAGCTCAGGGTAGTCAATGACTAAATCCTGAGGCTATCCTTTTTCTTTACTATCTAGAGTTCCAGACATACAGGAGACATGAAAAACAGGAAATATGAGAAACATATGGAGTAAAAGGAAACATATACAACATTGGGAGCCATGAGAAAACTTATTGAGCCATGTAATGATCAAGAATCCTGTAACTTTGAGCCACACACCATCGAGAAACCAAGAGTCAACACATCATTGTAGAAGTCCCACTGCCTTTGTATTAAACTGTCTGAAAAATTTACAATATCAGAAATACAGAGAAGATATCAGAAGAAATCTTACATCCGGAGTCCAACCCCTCTAAACAAACGCGAGGGTCAATATATAGAGTTTTTGACACAAAAATATCTCAGGAATCAGGTCATCTGAGAGGAAAATATCTCTTACACTTGTATAGATAAAGCAGATGAGAAGTTATTACAAGTATAAATGATAGTAAAAGCCTTTAAATGCTGTCAGGATAGCTTTTTGCCCTTTGAGTACTGCGGACTTTAACTGCGCTGTTCTTCATAAATGAAGCATTGTAGTGTTTTACTACTTCTGATTTTTTGTATCCTTCTTGATTCTGCTACCTGTACCTGCTGATGTTGCTTCTGATGCCGAGTACCTGGACTGAGTTGGCTCAGTGTCTTTATGCTGGCTGACATGGCTTTGTCCACTTGTACCTGTGATTTGGACTGTACTGCTGTAAAAACGTTTGCCTGCTCAGCCTTGGTTCAAAAGTAATTGTATTAAATCCTGCCAAGTGTTTGGAGGAGGGAGCTGGTGCCTCAAAATCGACCCTATGGTCTCATCAGCTTCTGTGTATTTATAGAAATCGGGAGGTTTATCAAATAAATGTGCTACCTCATTTTTAATAAAAAACAAATTATCTAATTTATTAAAAAGTGCTTGTCCTGTTAGTGGGCCTGTAGTAGATGACCCAGAAGCCTCAGCAATCTGCATGGCTGAAAAAGTGCTTAATATTTTGATGTAATTCTCATAAGAGAGAAGTTTTCCTGATTCTTCTAAGCTGGGGAGTCCTCTGTCCTGTAGGGCTGTAAACCTGTTCTGGAACTTGTGTATATCTGCTTGCATATCATGGACTTTTCTATCTAAGTTCTGAATTAGGTTTCTCATTGTTGTAGTCCTTTTGATTAAGGAAATGGTCTTAGTCCTGTTAGAAATTCCCATTTTTATTAGCTGAGAAGCATTCCTGTGGTTGAGGATTTCAATCATTTTGGGGGCAAGGTCAGCCATGTCTCCTAGAGAATTTCTTGCTCTATACAGTTCCTTCTTTGCCTTGCCAATGAGTCCTATCTGCTCATACATAGCATCAATGTACTCCCATTGGTTAGAGATTGATTGTCCAATGGCAGTCCATATCACTTGCTTGATTTCTGTTGTCACTTGATCAAAACTGAGCTGCTTTTCCAGTTCTGTAATTGTCTTCCTTAGGGATTTTACTTCCCTCTCCCTCTCAGCCACGTTTTGCTTAGATTTGTCATATTTTTCTTCTAACTTGGCTAAGCTTTCCTTGGCTTTATTGAGGTCTAACATTTGAGCCTCCAATACCTGAATTTCTTGTCTTAATTTCTGCATATCCAGGCTCTCGGCCTGCTCTTTAGCTGCTTCTGTGGTGGATGGCTCTGTTGTAGTTGCCTCTGTTGTAGTTGGAGCTTCTTCTGTTGGAGTTGTTTTTGCTGCCTGTTGTGGAGGGATGTCCTCTTTAGGGGTTTCTTCTAGGTTCATTACCCCTGTGGGTGCTTTGGAGGACTGTCCTTGTTCTCCCCTTTGTGTAGCTGCTTCCAAGGTATTCTCAGTATCTTGCAGCCTTTGTTGGGTCTCCACTAGTTCTTTGTACAAAGTCATCAGTAGGTTAGTGATGTCCTTGTCTCTTCTTTGTTGAGCAACTTCATCTGTCTGTGGATGAATTGTTGGTGGGATTTTCATCCTCTTTTTGATAGCAGCTACATCTGCATCCCTCAGTTTAAGGACCTCCTGAATGGCCTTAACATCGTTGGGATCATGCCCAAATTCTATGATAATGTCTTCCAGGGCTCTGATTCTATTGTCCTTGGCTTGAGAGGATGCCCTCTCCAACTCAAGCTGTGATGCTGTGTTGTGTAAACTGCTCTGCAGCCTATAATTCACCAAGGTCTTATCTGCCAGGGTGGCATAGACCATCTCACCTGTTTGTTTGTGAAGCTCAATCTGGTCCATAGGGTGGATGTCTTTTGCAAGGACTTCTAGGTTTGTCCTTATGTAGTCTGCAGTTGATTGAGGTCACTGCTCTGTGGGAGTAAAATGACTCAGAGTCAATTTAGCCTCTTGTACATCATATGCAGACATAAGCCTCTGCTAATTTGATGGAGCCATGTTTAAGAGATAATTGTATAGCTTTATTTTCAGTGGCTCACTCCTCCTCTTAGCATCTTTAAAGAAGTCTTTGATGCCTGCAGCTCTACTTTTGTCTTGCCCTGAGGAGCTAACCTCCCCCAGTGCTGTTTTGTCCTGTTCCTGTTGCATTGAGCTGGCGGAGGCCTCAAAGCTATGCATGTCCTCTTCCCCAAAGGGATTTAGCCTCTGCCTTTTCTCTGGTCCTTCTGTGAGAGGTGTCTCCCTATCCCTTTTCCTGCTGATTTCCTCCCTTAGAGGGGTTTGGAGGTTTGAAGGATCGACCCTAGAATCTTGCCTAGGGGCCGCCATGCTAGTTGTTTTTTCTTGGGTGGCTGCCTGGCTCTCTCCTTTTTGCTGTTCCTGATC
>APFE031327246.1:8819-19882 GCA_000404065.3 Pinus taeda
TCTATCTATCTCTCTCTCTCTCTCTCTCTATATATATATATATATCAGTTGTAAAGATGGCTGCTATGTGATTGTTACAAGCATTTGTGACATATTTGCCATAGCTAATAAAGGTTGTCATCAGCAATAATTGCTTACATAGGGTAGCAAAACATGTCGTAGACTTCACTGATACATATTAGCAAAGACAGCCAGTGTGGTAATATATGTGGATTCTCATGCAGCATCCACAAAGCAAAATGAGGGATTCTCATCTGAAGCACTTTGGTGGCTAGTTTGGCATCTATACAATGGTTGGATACTTGTCCTACTGTTGATGAGAGTGAAAACCTAAAGGAAAAGTTGTAGATCTTCCCTGCAGTCTTTGTCTATCCACATCAGCAGATGCCACCCCATACTAGCAAGAGATGATAGGATGGAAAAGATTATTGTTTTAGAAAGGACTAAGTCCAAGTAACTATTTCCAAGTGTCAACATTGTCAACCATTTATGAAAGTCCATGGGAGATTCTTGTGACTGCTAACTAAAAGAAACAACTTCAAGAATATAATCAATGAATGGATTGAATTGATTTACATGAGCAAATGAAGCTCAATAAGTAATACAGAGATATTTACATAGATAGAAACATCAAGTTTCTATTAGGAAATAGAAACAACCAGTTTCTTCTAAGAAACTGCTAAATAGAAACAACTAATAAGAATGAGCATTAAATACTAAATAGCATTATTCTAATACCCTCCCTTAATGCTCAATCTATTTACAACACCGATAGACCCTCTGAATTTTACAAACTTATCAGGACCAAGAGGCTTAGTGAAGATGTCGGTGGGTTGCTTCGTTGTGGGAACATATCGCAACTGAACGGATCCGTCTTCAACAAGCTGGCAAATATAGTGACAATGGGTTTCTACATGCTTTGTTCGTTCATGAAAGACTGGATTCTTGGAAAGTTTGAGCACTCCCTGATTATCACAGAACAAGGGAGTAGGACCTGTCTGGAAAACATGCATATCCACAAGCATACGTCGAAGCCAAACTGCCTCACAAGATGCCTTAACTGCTCCCTGATACTCTGCTTCTGTTGAGGAGAGAGCCACTGCCTGCTGCTTCTTACTAGTCTAAGTGATAGCACTGGATCCTCGATTAAACACATACCCAGCTGTAGACTTACGGTCATCAACTGAACCGACCCATTCAGAATTTGTGTAACCACTGAGTATAGGATCAGAACTTCGAGTGTACAAAAGTCCATAATTAGGAGCGCCACGCACATAACGCAGCACACGCTTCGCTGCTATTCAATGATCAGCCTTATGAGCCAACATGAAGCGGGAAATGTAGCTCACTGCAAAACTGATGTCAGGTCTAGTGGCAGTAAGGTAGATGAAGCTGCCCACTAATTTCCTGAATAAAGTTTCATCCACAAGGGGTGAGGATGACTGAGCTAAAAGTTTGAGCCCTGGTTCCATAAGAGTCGTGGCTGGTTTGCAATCCTGCATTTTGAATCAGTCCACAAGATTTCTGCCATACTTGGACTGAGAGAGAAAGATGTTGTTCTCAGTCTGCCAGACTTCAACCCCCAAACAGTAATGAAGGAGTCCTAAATCTGTCATATCAAAATTGCTGCACAAATCCTGTTTGATCCCATGGATCAAATGTGTTGCGCTGCCAGTAATGATAAGGTCATCCGCATAGACAACCACAAACAGAATATCATCACCAATATGCTTGATATACAGGTTTGCATTAGATGGACTTCGCTGAAAACCATGATCTGTGAGGTACTGCTCAATTTTCATGTACCAAGCCCGAGGAGCTTGTTTCAAACCATAGGGTGCTTTGACTAATCTACAGACTTTCTGTTCTTGACCGGAAACCTTGAATCCTGAGGCTGCGTCATGTAGACTTCTTCCTGTAAATCACCATTCATAGAAGCACTCTTTACATCCATCTGATGGACTTTCCAATTGAACTGAGCTGCTAAGGCAAGGACAAGCCGTATGGTACTGATCTTGGTTGTAGGAGCAAAGGTCTCCTCATAGTCAATGCCTTCCTTCTGTGAGAACCCTCGAGCAACAAGGCGAGCTTTATACTTGTCTAGGGTTCCGTCTGCTTTGTATTTCACTTTATACACCCATTCGCAGCTAATGGGCTTTTTCCCTGCAAGAAGATCAGAAAGGGTCCAAGTGTGCTTCTTCTGAAGAGTCTAGAATTCAGCTTCCATAGCCTGTTCCCACTCAGGTGTACCCTTAGCCTCTAAATAGGTTTGAGGCTCAAAAATATTGTGCAGGTTAGCCATAAGAGCAAAATTTACTGTAGACTATTGTTTGCTCTTATGTCTAGAAGTTCTACCTTCAAGGAGCTCATTATTTCGGAGATCACCAATGGTTTTAGCCCATCATTTTGGCCGGAGAGTAGAGGAACCAATATCAGGAGGATATGGAGAAAGCTCAAGAACAATAGGAGCAGCAAGAGGAGGGTTATTTTCCAGAGGAAGCTCAGGTAGCGCATCAACAAATATTGATGTTGCATCATCCCTCCCATCAGGTGGACCTACCGAAAGAACATTATGAGGCTGATGCTCAAAACACTACTCAGAAGGAGGAGACTGAAAGAATCCTCTGTCTTCATCAAATACTACATCATGACTGAAGCTAAGATGACCAGTGGCTATATCTATCAACCTATAGGCCTTGTGATGATCACTGTACCCTGTCATCATGAGTTTCTGGCTTTTGGAATCCAACTTAGAGCGCTTAGAAACTGGAATCCAAACATATGCAACTGAGCCAAATACTTTGAGGTGACTGATCTTAGGCTTACGACCAGACCAAACCTCTTGAGGAGTCTTCCCCTTAATAGCCTGAGTAGCTGATCGGTTAAGAAGATAGACAGCAGTAAATACTGCTTCAGCCCAAAATTTGTTCGAAACATTCTTGTGTTGTAACATGGAACGAGCCATTTCAAAAACCGTACGGTTGCGGTGTTCGACAACACTATTCTGCTGAGGAGTGTAGGGTGTAGTTAACTGACGTTTGATGCCATGAGTTTCACAGAAGTTGGAGAAAGCAGAAGAACAAAATTCCCACCCGTTATATGTCCTAAGAGTTATGATATTACAACCAGACTCTTTTTCAACTAAGGATTTAAACTTCTGAAAGATACTAAATACATCAGATTTATATTTTAGAAAATACACCCACATCTTTCTACTGAAATCATCTACAATAAGCAAAAAATATTTGCAACCAGTAATAGAAGATGTATGCATAGGACCACAAATATGAGCATGAATTAACTGGAGTACCTTAGATGCGCACCAAGATTCTCCATCCTTGAATGAAGACCGATGTTGCTTGCCCGCTTGACAGGCGCCGCATACTCCCAACTGCTGAGTCTGAATATCAGGTAACCCTGACACAAGTCCCTCCCGAGAGAGCTGAGAGAGATACTGCATGTTTAGATGCCCATATCGTTGATGCCATAGAATGCTGATGGGAGAAACACGAGCTGCTAGAGCTACTTCTGGAGAATCTCCAGTGTCAAGAAACCTGTATAGACCATGATCCTCTAGGCCAACAGCAACCGTAAGACTAGTGTCCCTGTCGATAATGGAGCACTTGTGCGCACTGAACACTGCATCAAGCTAAGGAGAGTTCCTCATAATCTAGCTGACAGACAACAGATTAATTTCCATACCCGGAACATAGTACACATTCAAGAAGATGAGTGTGCGCCCACAAGACTGGATCTGAATTGTACCTTTACCAACCACTGTGTACTCTTCACCTCCGTCGAATACTACTGAATCACTGAAAGATGAGAAGTCAATAAACCAGTCACGCCTGTGAGAGAAATGGCGTGATGCACCAGAGTCAATGTACCAGGCCGAAGACGGGATATGATCTGAAGACCTTTTAGCCATAAAGGCGTAAAAGGCAGATTCTGTCTGCTCGGAATGTTTTGCAACATTCGCTATCTGATGGGGCCCTCCTTGTTTCTTCTGTTCAGAAGCAATCCTCTGTCGGCAATCTTTCTTCATGTGGCCGAATTTGTGACAGTAATTACACTGCACATTTTTCTTCCTAGCAGGATCAAAAAACTGAGAAGAACCTTTCTACTGAAAGGACTGAGAGGACTGATATTTGGCAGCAAAAGCATTTTCTGAGGACGCTGATGAGGCACCACTACCAAACTGTTGTTTCCAACGACCCTGCTGCATGAGTTTGGTGCATAACTCCGGAAACTTCAGATCAACATTAGTAGAGGTAATGTTGAGTGTTTCTATGAAGTGCTCATAAGATTTTGGTAGACTTTTCAGAGTGATGACTACCATATCTTCTTCCTCCATGGTTCGACCAATGGCTTCGAGTTGATCTCGAATGTCTTTAATCTTGTTAAGATGTTCCTGTAAAGACATATGTTCGTCCATCATGATGGAGAACAACTGATTCTTGAGAAAGAAAGCTCTACTCTTGTCGGATGTCTCATGCAGCTCCTTCAAATGTTGCCAGATTTCGGCAACTGTTTTGCCGGAAGGAATCTGTGGTCACTGATCATCAGCCACAGAAAGTTTGAGAAGCATAATAGCCTCTCGATTTCAATCATCAAACTTATCTGGATCGTCACCAGCTGTACCAGGATAGAGCTCTTTGCCCAAAACGAGCTGGTTAAGATGCCTATATTCAAAAATGGTCAACATTCTCTGTTTCCAGATGTTGTACTTGGTGCCATTAAAGCGTTGATTGCCTTCCAACATCAGATTGGTTAGCGAGGCCATCTGTACGTTTCCCAAGTCACAGAAAACAACAAATGAGTCTAGGACAAATTTCAATGCAGATGCCAGCTAATCCGAACAAAATCTGACAGGTGCTGGAAACAAAATTCAAATATGCTGACTTTGAAAATTGAGGCACGGAAAACGATGCACCCAGAAAATTCCGACGACTACCCAGTTGAGATATCACAAAAAACACATCAAATATGTAATCGAAAAAAAAATCGACAAATGAAACAAATAAAATACCTTGGTCGAAAAGAACCGAGCCATGAGAAAAATCACCACACTAATGAACGAATTCTCGAGCTGGAGCCACCGGAATTAGAATTTCGGTTTCGTTTTGACAGAACGTGACACTAGTGAATTGATCCTCTGCAAACTGAAGCTCCTGCACGTCATTTTCAGAAGGTGGCGATGTAACAAATAGTGGATAGCACGGCACTGCAGTTAATCGACGTGAAGTATTTTGTTTTCCCTTGTACAATAAATCCGGCCAGAGTATTACTGTTAAATAGCAAATGGATTGCGACAATGTTTTAACCGACGCCTTGGTTACGAGTGTCAACTATGCAAACTGTATCACACCAAATAGAAACGCCAATGGGTCCTTGGTTGAAAAATAAATGTCCAGCGTAACCAGCAGATGTTTAGCAGTTGTATCACGCCAAATAAAACACAGCTCTAGGCGTGTGGCCCCTCGGGTTGCTCGACAATTACACACTGCCCCGCGAATTAATTTTCCGTCACAAATGCTTCAAATTCCCTGAGGTCCTCAGTTTTCAGATCGCCAAAGCAGCAATGGTAACACAACCACACGTTGGTGTTTAGATTGCCATAACGACAATGGTAACACAACCACAGTTTCGTGTTTTGACAATAGCAACCCTTGCGAGTCGACTGAGAGCTCCAAGGGATTCCTCCGATCCGAAGCTCCAGACAAGAGGGTGGCAAGTGTTTTGGAACATGTGTAATATACCTCTGGCTCTATGAGGTAAAACCCAGGGGGCTTTGAGACAGCATGGGGAAGTGCTATGAACCGCAAGATCGATGGTATCGCGGGATCGAAATAGAGTCGCCAGCAGCAGTCAGAACAGAGTGTCGTCTTCCTCTGTAAAGAACACCCCGTCACACTCGTCTTCGATCTGAAATGTTTAATTAAACCCACGCTGATCGGAAATCAACAAGCGAGTTCACTGTTTCAACGTGGAAGGGTTTCCATATGATCTGGAAACTGAGAATTCGCAGAAGTCTCAAATCAAAACCCTTATATAACTAAATCCAAAGATCACAGAGATCATCACTGGGAAAAAATAAAACCAAAAAACTGCGGCTCAGAAATTTTGACACCTAGTAAAAAAAAATTCCAGAATCATAGAGAGCAATTTCGAAATGAAGCACGAAATTTTTCAACTAATGAAAAATTATTTCGAAAGAATACCAAAGCTCTAATACCATAATCAATGAATGGATTGAATTGATTTACATGAGCAAATGAAGCTCAATAACTAATACAGGGATATTTATAGAGATAGAAACATCAAGTTTCTATTAGGAAATAGAAACAACCAGTTTCTTCTAAGAAACTGCTAAATAGAAACAGCTAATAAGAATGAGCATTAAATACTAAATAGAATTATTCTAATAATGGTCTTCTCTTAGCATCCTTAGACTCCCTAAACCTCAAGTGTTTTTGAATGCCTGTGTTAGCCTAATTTTGGAATAAGTGAACCATTTTGGTACTAGGGACGCAATATCATTGTAATTACAAAAATAAAATTTAGAGTGATTTCTGGCCCTGGGAAATGTGGCTACAATTTAGGAGTTATGTGTCCAATCATTTCCCACAATTTTTTGTTTTGATTATGAGTTTGTGAAGCTCAATTGTGAAACATAACTCTATGCTTATAAGACCACGACTTCAGAGATCTGCATCAACCATTTAAAAAAATTCAATCAGTGTGATTCAACCACCCTATAATTTCACTCTTAGCATCCCTAGTGACCTATGGCACTATCTAACTTACCAGCCCCAAAGTGGGTGTGAATGATAAAATCTCATTAGTTTGCCTCTGTATTTCATAAAGAGAGGACAGAGCCTAACCATATGGGCACCAGCCAAGACTACTCATCAGAGACTCATATTTTTGGGCAGAATTTTTCTAATAAATGGCTCTGCACTACACTACATGAGACATAGAGAAAGTGTTCGTACCACTCATACATGTTGATGCATTCATGATATAAAGTCATGCTATCTTATTACGTGTTATGTGCTTATCTCATTCTAGATTCTAGTGTGTTTTACTTTGGAAGTTGTGGTTAAATATAGATATTGCAGCATGTATGTGCATTTTGCTTCTCGTACTCTTATGTTATTCTAAATTGACAATTTTAAAATAAGGCAGGCCCAAAGTAATCTCTTTTCAATGTTGTTGGTCCACAATTAACATGTTGTTTCCCAGCCATGGTTGTGACCAATATGCATTGTTGCTAGTATATGGTATTCTAGCCATGGTTGTTGAAAGCAAGAATGAATGTTAAAATTGGAAACTAGGGCCAAACCAGTGTTGCAGGGGAGCGCCTCCCCACCCCCCTCAATCCCGCTCCCAATCCGTGCTCCGGGCGGGAACGACTCGGGAGCGGGTCGGGAGCTCGCTTCCGTAAAAAAAAATCGCTCCTTGCCTGTTTCCAGATCGAATTGGGGAGCATCGCTCCCATCACTCCGGGAGCCATTTTTATAGCCCGGGAGTAATTAGGGAGCGATCAGTCCCGACCACTTCTAGGCTATAAAAATCGTTCTCGGCAGTGTGAGCGACGCCCAAAAAAATCGCGAGGAAAAAAAAAGATCTGCCGAAATAAAATTAATAAAAAAAAAAAAGGCAACGGTTGGAAAAAGTAAAGGGAGGGAAGGGAGGAAGGGAATATAAATAAACCCTCCCTCAAATGAATTTCATTATTTTAGAAATTGAGAGAGTGAGAGAGAGTGAGAGCAAGAGAAAGCAAGAGAGAGTGAGGGGCAAGAGAGAGCAAGTGAGAGTGAAATCAAGGAGCAAGGAGAGAGCAAGGAGCAAGGACTTGCAAGGGGAGATTGGAGGCCAAAGAGGTAGGCTCTATTCTAGCAATTTTTTTTTTAATGTTCATTCCTAAATAAATAAATAAATTTTTTTCTCCCATTCCCATTCCATTTTTTTGCAAATTCAAAACTTCAAATTTCAAACATCATGGTTATATTTCTTGGCATTTTCTTCTTCTTGGTTCCTTTTTTGATTATTATGGTGTTGGTGAGTAGAAAAAGGAGGGTTGAAAATGAAGAAGGGGATGAAGAAGTGGGTCATAGTGGATTTGATGAAAACCCCGGAGAGGAGGAGCTAGAGGAGAGTGAACATGAATCTCAAAAAAATAAGCAAGACCAAACTCCATTGTGGAAATGTGTTAATAGGCCTGAAGAAGGGAAAGGGGATGGAACCACTAAATTTCATTGCCCCCATTGCAACAATAATTACACAGGTTCATACAACCGTGCCAGAAAGAACCTCTGTGGGAAAAGGCCATGGGATGGAGATAAACAAACAAGAATCAAAACTTGTACAGGTGTGTCAGCAACAGATAGAGCCAAACACATAAGGGAAGAGGAGGAAGCCCAATACAAATCTAAAAAATCAAAGGGTTTCCTTGAACCAAGCTCACAATCACATGCACAAAGAATTCCTTCAGCATCCTTCCAAGGCAGTGGACATGGAGGCACAGGGTCACCAAGTTTAAGGCATAGAATCATATAAAATTTCCTTGATGAAGGGTGTAGGAATGATGTGGATTCAAAAGTTTACAGGTTTCTCTATGCATGTGGGATACCATTCAATGTTCTTCGCTCACCTTATTGGCATGAAATGGTTTATGCCATAAATGATGCCCCTAAAGGATACAAGAGCCCTGGGTATGACAAGGCTAGAACTATTGGACTTGATCATGAAAAAGCAAAAATATCACATTCTTTGAGTAGAATGACAAGTTCTTGGACTAACCATGGGGTGTCCATTGTATCTGATGGATGGACAAATGTAAAAGGCAAGCCATTGATAAGTGTTCTTGTTGTGTCTGTCAGTGGTGCCATCTTTCTTTCAACATATGATTACTCAGACAAGTTCAAGACCGACATCAACATTGTAGAACCATTACTTGAAACAATTGACTGTATTGGACCATACAATGTCATCCAAGTCATCACTGATAATGCTCCTAATTGTAAGGCAGCAGGAGCAATTATTGAGGATAAATACCCCAACATATTTTGGTATGGGTGTTTGGTTCACACAATGAACCTTTTGATGCATGATATTGTTAAGAACAAAAACGAACAATACAAATGGATTGGTGATTTGTACAAGAGAGGCAAAGAAATAAAATTTATTACAAATCATAGCAATACCCATGGCCTTTTCCACAGTCACTCAAGATGGGAGTTGTTGAAGATCGCAAGGACTAGATTTGGTAGCTATTACCTCACCTTCAGGCGCCTTTTGAAGGTAAGAGAGTGAGTGGCTAGCATGGTATCAAGTCCACACTGGCAGGTATTAAAGGAAAGGGCTACAAATGCAACTGACAGGCAAGGTTTTGAACAGGTGGAGGAGGCCGCTCTTGATGGTATGTTTGGGGCACGTGTGAAGCAAGTATTGGATTTCACCAAGGCTCGTTTATCACATGGTTCAGTTTGTAGATACAGATAAACCAGTGATTGGCGAGGTGTATGAGCAGATGGATACCATGTTGGGGCAAATAAAAGATATTGTTCATAATAATGATTCCAACTTGTATAAACTGATTCACGATTGTGCGTGTATACGGTGGGATAAACTTAATGTTCCACTACATTGCTTGGCGTATATCCTTACGCCAAAATATTACTCTGCATCTTGGTTGGGCCAACCTGCACCAGTGGGTTAGGGTCAAACCCCATATAGATGAAGAGGTATCTATAGGATATTTGCAAACATTAGAAAATTTGATACCTGACAAGGAGGAATGTGCTAGTATGTGTCTTGAATTAGGCAAATACTTCAGTTGCACTGGTTTGTTTGGTACATTTTATGCAACGGAAGATAGACACAGATTTGATGCTCGCACATGGTGGGAATCATATGGCGGCCAGGGATTTTTGCCAAAATTGGCAAAAAAAGTTCTCTCACAGGTTGTAAATACTTCTTCTGCAGAGAGGTGTTGGAGCACCTACAGCTTCATACATAATGTGAAAAGAAACAGACTCAATGAAAACGAGGCAGAAAGCTTGGTTTATGTGCACTACAACTTGAGGTTGTTGAGTCATTACTGTGATCGGGCTTATGAGGATCCAACATATAAAATTTGGGACAACCACCCAGAGGATGATAATTTGGAGGATGGCACTATACATCTTGAAGAACTGGAAGAAACTTATGAGAGAGGAAGATGAATCAATAACCATGCCACCTCCACCATCCAGAAGCAGTGCTCGAGTTTTGAGTCTTGTTCCTTTGCTGTAGCCTCCTCCATCTACACCCTCACGTGGAGGGCATGCGCCTTCTGGTTTTGGTCGTCGGTTTGTGCGGGAGGAGACTCCTAGAAGGCCACCACGACCTGCTCATATATCAGACACTTCTCGTGGCAAGGGCCACATGAAGTAGTAGATAATAGATTTACAGTTTACTTGTCTTTTCTAGTTTCTATTAGTTTTCATAATTGTTGAGTCTTGACTCTTTCATATCATAATGATATTTTTTGTAAACAATATATGAATGTGACAATTTAAGTTTGAAGTTTGAAGTTGGCAATTATAACTCATTGGTAATGATTGTGAATTATGAATATGATGCTTCATGAAAGTTGTTTCATTTCATTTCATAATTCATTTTATAACATTTCATTTCGTGTTAGATATTATTTCTTGTAATGGTTAAACTTAGCTTACAGGTACTAGCTTAGATATGATAAATGTTATATATTGAATTTCAATTTTGAAAGCTTGAAGTTCAAACTTTAAGATTGATGAATCATGATTCACGAGACTCAATATGTTGTATGTTACTAACTTGTGGACGTGGTTGATGAAGATTATAACTTCTAGATGATTATATGGTTCAATTATCAATCTATATGTTTTTTTAATGTTTTTTTATATCTTATTCATCATTCTACATGTTTTTGTTGACATTATGTATCAAAATATAAAAATTATATATATTATAGAAAAATTGCTCTGGGATTCGCTCCCAAACCAGGAGCTTTTGAAAATGTCGCTCCCGCACCT
>APFE031327256.1:0-15945 GCA_000404065.3 Pinus taeda
TTATCGAGGCCAAATAAATTTTTAAGACGCAGGAACTGAACTTGACCTTTTCATGTTTCGAGAGTCAAGAAAAGGACAAAAAGATGACTCTAGTCTCCTTCGAATGTTTAATGAGCACGAAGTGACAAGACGCTCACTTACATCTTTTCTTTTAGAGAGTCCGAAAAGGATCAAAAGTGACTGCTCTTGAGATTCTAAGCAAAAGGTTTACCAGGCAATCCGTAAAATTGCTTATACACCTTAGCAATCGTATGAGAACCAAGGACTTTCTGTACTGCAGTCAATCTTCCCAAATGCTGTGTTCGGTGCATTACGGTTCACAAGGCGGCAGACTCGGCTTCCTATGGATAAAGGATGCGAACCTAATGGACTCTCCCCATATATACGCGACGGTACGTGGGAGCCCAAATCCGTGCTATACCACAATTGAATCACACCAGGAGGAATCACCCAACCTTAATGCGAAAACAAGAGTGACTAGGTTTAACGGCGCCAGAGCACGTCTCCAGCCTAGACCTCTAGATATTTGCGTTAAGTTCCAATGCGTTTTTAGATAAATTTGGTTTATTTTACGGTTGATCTTGAATTAAGTTTTGATTTCAGGTCCTACCGTATGATCTCTCAGAAATACTTAGATGCAAACTACAAGCCAAAGAACATCATTTCGTTCGATGAATTCTAACTATGAGAAGGTTAGGAATTTTTCAATCAAACAAAACGAACTCAAGCAATCAAACAACCTAATGCAACTAATGGTAAGGAAAGGAAACTTTTCTTTTGAAAACACAAACCAACGAAATGTTATTTTCCTTTTAACTATTAAATGCAAAAGATACTAGTTTGATTTTCTTTTCAATGGCACAAAGCACTTAAAATGATTTTGAGAGATAGCTACACCAAGAAAAAGGAATAAAATCACTCGATGAAAACACAAGAAAGTTCCCAAGACACCAAAAACCAGTTTTGCCAAATCAAAGGAAAACAAAGGTTGATTAGCTATGTGATCTAAGCTCACCGAGACAAAAAGGAATTCAAAGGAGGAAGGAAATTGCAATTCACTTGAAAAGTATGCAAACGTAATCTATGCACAAATGAGAATTCTAATTATGCAAATGTGATATGTGCAAGAGAATTCTCAAACACAAGATGATTCTAATGTAATCTAAGAACCAATCAAGTGTAAATCAAGAAAACTAGGTGAGATTTCCAAACAAGATAGAAGTGAATCACTCGAAGCATAGAATAGCAAATTTTCACAACCACTAGATGAGTACGGAAAACAACCAAAAAGTTGACTGGATTATCAAACCACAACTTCCCACAGAAGGCTCGACATGCAAAGCCACTAGATGTTCTAGGGTTAGGATACAAAATCGATAGAAATAAGCAGACAACTGAAGGATAAAAGTAATAACCAGTCACACAAAGGTCTAACACACTTCCAGAAGCTGCAAAAGATATAGAAAAACAAAAATCCGAGTTTAAGGAGCTTTCAACTAACAAACTGGCAAAATTCACAGAGCTGGCGCGACTGTGAATCTGCAACTTGCGCTATTCAGGAATTGGCGCGACTGTGAAAGGAAAAAACGCGCCAACTGGCGCGACCGTCAAAAGAAAAAATGCGCCAACTGCGTTTGCTGACCCAAAAAGCTCATTAACTCAGGCAAGAAACAGAAAACTAACATGCAAGACAAACTCCAAATTGTTCAGTCCGTAAACCAAACCGAAGATTGACTGAAGTGGCTTTGATCTACTTCACTAATGCAAAGCAATAGTGTTTCGAAGGCTTTCTGGGTATGCTTCAGGCTCCGTCTAAAGTTTACAAATCAAACAACAAGCTAAACTCCCCAGTGGAGTCGCCAAATTGTTGAACAGGTAAATCTCCTCTGTGGACAGAGGCGATCCCACTAGCCCAGAACGAGTCTAGCAACAATCAATCAATGCTACTATGCAAGTTCCTAGTTGCAATTACAAAGTGGGTAATGAACACCTACTTGGATTCCAGCGCTATGTTTGATGAAGAGATGCCGCTCTCGCTCCTTCGCTCCGGCCGGTCACAATCCTCCACTATCCTCGTGGATGGACACCTGCACAAGAAAAGAGAAGACAAACACAAGCGTAAAATCTAGTAAAAGCAACTATACATCAGTCAGAAAGGATGTAATTCACATTAACCATTATAAGACAAATGAGAATGGAAGCATAACAATAGTCATCTATTAATGAATGATAGGAAAAGAAAGATACAACCAAGGTTCTGACGTTGAACCTATTCTCTCGCTGGGCGAGCAGCTATGTATGCCTTGCAATAGACCTTTTCTCTCTCAGGATTCCGGCAGCATAACCTCCCTATGCTTCAAGACTCTTACTATCACTCCAGACAAGCATAATCACAAATAGCATTACTCCAGACCTCCTAGAACTCTAGAACTCCCAGAACTCCAAAACTCTCTTAGAACTCCAGAACTAGCTTGTCTAATGCATGAGGACAGACTTTTATAAATGGAGAAGGGAGGAAGATTCAATGCACCAGGACGCCCATTGTGGATCGACATTATCTCCGAAAAGCTACTGAGGATAGATGTCAAGGATAGATGATGACTCTCGACCTCTATCAGATGGATTTTTTCCCTCAAAAGACTTCATGATCTGAAAGGAAAAAACATATGGGTGCGCGTTTGCCAAAAATCATTACCAAACTTAGTTGGCGCGGATAAGACACTGTGTACCTGCGCCAATAGAAAAAGGGCACTTTTCAGGCATAATTTGCAGAAGGTGTCTTCAGGGAACATGAAGTACATACTCAGGGGAACATAATGCAAGTGTTTTTAGGCTATGTCACTGCTCACAGGTCCCGGAATGTATCCTCCAATGTACGAAAACAGGGGTAACAGGGACGGTGGCCAATGGTGACAAATTACTGTGTAACAGATGCCCCTAAAGCATGAGGCCCGAGAGAGAGAGAGGGGTGAAATGCTTTACAAGAACACATATAGCTGCCGTCGAGAATCTGCATGTAGATACAACTGATATTTTGATTACATGTAGTCTACGCATGGGCGCAGCCATCCAAAAGACATACGAAGAAGGTCTGTGGTATGGACGCAGCCACCCAGCTAAAGAGACCATGATGATAAGAGGTATGGTCGCAGCCATCCTAAAAGACTCAGGTATGGGCGCAGCCATCCATCAATGAGTCATGTAATGATGATCCACAAAATCACAACCTGGCCCACAATGGACTAGAACCAGGGTCTTGCTCTCCATCCAAACCCGAACAAAGTACAAGTTCAAACATGTAAATACAGGAGTCGAAGTCAAACATGCTTGAACATCGCCTGATTACCAGCCAATGATGAAAGTTGTTAACAAACGCGAGAAGGGCCAAACGCGAGAAGGGCCACCAATAATGACGATGGTTCTCAAGGTACTATAGGTACAATCCACGGCGTGCGAATAAATGATCCGGTGTCGAACACCCGTAGAGTCATCTGATCGGAGGCCAATGATGAAAACCTCGTGTCGAACACGAGGAACCTGCCATTGAGGCATGCAGGCTCCAAGGTACCGGAAAGGAGTCTCTAGGTCACTTTCCTGGATAATGAGCTGAAGTCGACAGGAAGTGATCTTGTCGAAGGTGGGTCATAATGATTCCCACATCATCGACACGAGACAGAAAGAGACAATATGTTTTGTGTGAAATATCGGAGGGCGGTTATACTTGCAGAGGCAAACTTCTCTTGAACATATCGGTGGCACGATGACGGATTTGGCAGTATTTGGGGTCAAATGATCAGAGGTCGTAATGAGAAGGCAATGAGCAGATGAATAGCCAAATAGGATAACCCAAACCCATGGAGGCAAAGGTGAAACGAGATGAGATGTCCCCACCCAGACACGAATGCAAACAGTGCCATGTTCAAGAGTGACATACTACCGATGACGACGATTATGATTCCTTTATTTCCCCCACCATTTCTGGCGAGTACCCCGATTATTTTTGGATGACAAGCTTGACGGGGGTAGCATGTGCTTGAAAAGTGTCATTACAACGGAATCCGTTGTCATTAAATTTTAACGAGCCTGACAAAGGAAGAACTCGGCATATTTTCATATTTAGAGAGTTTGAAAAGACAATTGAAAAGAAAACTCCAGGGGGGGGGGGCTTTTTCGTAAAGTTGTGTCTCTCGAGCCCGAAAAAGTATAAAACGATGCTCGAAAGAACCGCCCGATCATTACGACCGAGGAGTACTTTTCGTAAATAGTGACTTCGACCCGAAAAAGTAAAAAATCAATCAGAAGCCCATCGTTTTAGAGCCAATAACGAGTGTGAAACGACAAACACCCGACAATATTTGTTAATTTAATCGGTCGAAAAAAGAGCTTTAAAAACGACTGCCTCCTGTTCCTTTTAACGAGCTGAAAGGAGGCTCGGCTATCTTTTCTCATTTTATGTCGGAAAAGAGCTTAAAGAAGACATTTTTTTTGGGACCAAGTGTGTATAGATCCACCGTGACTTCGCCGATTCCGAGGACCTGCACAAGGAAAAACACCCGCATAAACCCGTTCGATATGTCGAAAAACATAGTAAAACATGCACTAAGGCATAACATAGTGACATCAGGACTAAATTCATGATAAAAGATGACAAACCCACTTTTATAAAGTTAATTTAGAATTTTTTACCATAAATAGGGGGGTGAGAAAATCATTTTTACCATTTTACCATTTGAGCTTTGGAGGGCGTTGTAGAACTACAAAGTTGACGGAGCGAATTCTTCATCGTGCGGATGCCGTTTTTCCGATAGCTGATTCCAGGTAGGTTCCTCTTGCATTGCGCTCCATTTTGAATCCTTTTTCAAGCATTCTCACCGTAGGATTTGGCCATTTGGCCAAATTTTTTGACCGTAGGTGCGCTCTCGGTCAACGCGGATTCGCCCATCAGGTCTGCGCTGACTGATTTTACCAACACACACCACTTTTCAGGTTAGCGCGGAAAATATGTGTTCTTCCACGCTGACCCAAAGAAAAATACACAGGTCCGCCATTATCAGCACAGCTGTTTTAGAAACAGTCGCGCTGGCGCCGTGAAATTCTATTTTTATGATTTTGAATGGAGAATTTTCAAATGCAGGCAGCCTAATGCTTTTTGGTGATCATGCAGGACACAATGGCATTTGTGTGGCAAGAGAGGGCCCACGACAATGAAGATATGGCCGCTTTCGCTGATGCCGGATGCCGAAATGCAATGCAGGCATGCGGTTTGCTCAAATTCTTTCTCACTCCACGCTTGAGGGCTCAGCCAGACCTCCTAGAGCTCTTGATCAGAGCCTGGAACCCAATGGATGGGAAATTCATGATCCGTGGCCGCGACATTGAGTTTGATTCCACGGATATCTATTTTTTGACTGGATTGTCACGCCGAGGTGTGATGCCCATCCTGGAGGGGTAGCGACCCAGCGACGAGACGCTCAATTAGCTGACGGCCTGAGTGTGCCCACAGGTGGTCAAGACATGGAGAGGGAAAGCGAGCATTCCATCAGTGGGTGTTGGACCTAATGGCGACATAGTCCTTCGTACTATACTCTTCCTAGTGACGCGGGTAGGAGGCAGTCTGGCCAACCATGAGGCTTCAAAGGCCAACCTGTTACTAGCTCTCGAGTGCTTATAGTCCACAATCTTCAACTGGGCGGCAGCTGTGACCAACAGCATGAAGAGGCAATTGAGTAACTACCGACGTGGAGAGTCGAAGCAGTTTGGCTACAGATCGCTCTTGCTTCCACTCATGTTCGAGTGGGTGCCGACCCTTCGGCTGTAGAGCATGGTGGTAGATCCGCCCAACAGTCCACGGGAGACGAGGGCCACCAAATGGGCCCAGGTCATGCCATGTGGAGGTGGCGGTCGCTCAGTGTCTTGGGGCGTTTTCTTTCGAGAATGGCTAGATTGCCAGGTTATCTTTGTCAAGGACTGGCCATATGCCGGTATCGACTTCCGTGGTGATCCCGACATGCCATTGCCTGTGGGAGAGCAGTGGGACGATGGAGGTAAACACTTGATCTCTTTTGATTTTTTATCTTTGTGATGTTTTTGAATTTTTTCATGTACATGTCTTGATAAAAACTATGCTGTGAAGATGTGGGACCTGTGAGACCCCTTGGCCTAGCCCCGGAGGCACAGAGAGAGGGGAAAGGTGCTGCGATCTTGGCCTTAGCTCTTGCAGTAGGCGACCTGACAGAGACTGTGGTACACAACCTTGAGGGCTTACTGGTAGGAGTCCCAGATTACCAGGGGATCGAGGAGGTCCCCCTAGCTGCACAGATCCATATAGTGGGTGTAGAACCCAGGATGCACCGCCTTTTGAGGCGGGTGGCACGAACGGTGGCATGCTACAGAGAGCATAACCCACCGCAGTAGATGCCTAGGTTTTATTTTTCACTGTTGTTTTGAGAGACATACATCTCAGATGTGCTGAGGACGTTGACTTTATTTCAGACATGTACACTTATTTTTTGAGCGCCTTAGTGCGCCACAGGATATATATATATATACATGGTGTTTTTATTGTATGTTATGCTTCTCATGTTTCGTTGATTTACATATTTTGCAAATGTCTGTATAATACATAATTAGCCAATGCATCAGTTACAGCATTAAGTCTTCTTGGAATGTGATGATAAGTAATATAATCAAAATCTCTTTCCAATAACTTAACACGTAAATACAACCTTAATATATGATGATATCTGACGGAATATTGTCCGTTGAGTTGGTGGACTACAAGCTGTGAATCTAAATTTACAACCAATGAGTGGATTCCAACGTTAATCGCCTCGGCTAATAATTCAATTACAACACTATATTCAGCTACATTGTTGGTTGTACAACCTAGACATACACCTTGAATATCTACTAACTCACCATGAGGATCGTAGATCACCCATGCCGCAGATGACAGATTGTGAGTACTGCAGGAAGCACCATCAGTGAAACCAACGTAAGGTGATCCAGACATCTGTTCAAGAAGCAAAAGACACAATAAGCGGCAATCACGCCGACACACTAAGACAAGAATCAAATGAACACGCACACACACTAAACACACTGTAAAAAAGCATATGCATGTAAAAAATAACCGAGAGAGTGCCTGGACTCAGGCGTAATATTTCTTAAGATACAGCCAATTACGGGGCCTGTCCAGGGGATTGCCTTCATAATTGATCAGCTCATAGGCACCTTTTTGTAGAACTCTTTTTACGATGTAGGGCCCATGCCACATTGGCTCGAGTTTTCCTGCTCCTAGCTTATCACTAGCCTGATCATAGAGCAGTACCAAGTCCCCTTCGACGAAAGAGCGGGGATTAACCGAGTTATCGAAGTGAGTTTTCACTCGCTTCTTTTGAGCTTCGATAGCAAGGGAGGCTAGATGACGTGTCTCATCTAGTCATTCCAGGTAAAGAAGCCGCTCTTCTATGGGAGTAGTCTCGGGAAGTAACTCGACGGCTAATTTGAGTGAAGGAATCTCACACTCAATGGGAAGGGTTGCCTCCAGTCCATATACTAGCTGAAAAGGGGTGAAACCGGTGGCATCCTTCACGGAGGTCCGGTAGGCCTACAACGCGGAGAACAACATCAAATGCCAATTAGACTTGTGCATGCCAACAGTTTTCTGAAGCATCGTGACCAAGACCTTGTTCACGGCTTCAACCTGACCGTTCGCCTGAGGATAGCATGGAGAGGAACTATCATGCCTAAGTCCAAGTTGGGTTGTCAACTCGACCATCATATGATTCTGGAAATGTTTTTCGTGATCAGTGACAATGGCTTGTGGAACTCCAAACCGAGAGATAACATGGTTGAAAAGAAACTGCGCCGCTGTATGACCGTCTTCCGACAATGTGGGCATCGCCTCGGCCCATTTTGTAAAGTAATCTACAGCAACGATGATGTAACCATGCCCCCTGGCCGAGCGAGGGTTACATGTCACATAATCGATGCCCCATTTAGCAAAGGGGCCTAAGGTCACAACGGGGTGCAGCAGGGCAGCAGGCGCACGAATCTTCCGCTGGTAAATCTGGCATTCGTGACAAGAACGAACGGCAAGAATGCAGACTTTGAAAATGGAAGGCCAGAAGTAGCCGGCACGGAGGATCTTTCGTGCGGTGGCATATCCAGACATGTGACCGCCACAAGCACCAGAGTGGCAGTCATTTAGAACTCTTTCAGCTTCTTCGAAGGTGAGACAGCAACGAAGAACCGATTCAACCCCAAGGCGGTACAGGGTGTCCCCAACTATGCGATATGGCTGAGCTTGGTGACGAATCCGTCGACGAGCGTCTTTCGATTTCTCGAGGCGGAAGGAGGACGTCTGCAAATAGACAATTATGTCCCCATACCATGGATCGAGGGTGCTAATCAGGAAAAGAGTTTCATCTGGAATTGACTCCTCTATCTGCGAGGAAGTAGCGGCGGATGGCAAGGAGCATAAAAGTTCAGCGAAAACGAGTGATTTCTTGGACTTGGCTGCAGTAAATTCCAAGTCGAACTCTTGGAGGATCACGATCCACTTTGAGTACTTGCCCCCCAACAATTGTCGTGAAAGAATGTAGGTCATGGGGTTACAATCTGAAATCGTTGTAGTAGTACGCAATAGAATGTAGTGACAGAAGCATTGGACAGCGCAAACCGCGGCGAGAGCCAACTTCTCGACATATGCATATTGAGTCTTCGTATCTAGTAAGTTGCAACTGAGATAATAAATGACATGCTCGATGCCATCATCGTCGTCCTGAACCAAAACCATGCCGATAGTGGTATCGGCAGCAGCCAAATAGAGCATATAGTCACGATGGTAATTTGGAGGCCGCAACAAAGGGCCGGAGATCAGGAGGGTTTTGAGATGAGCAAACGACTCCTCGGCTATGGCATCCCATCGGAATGGGGTGTCACGCTTCAGTAACCGGGTAAAACCCTTTGCCACTTCGGCATAGTTTGGTATGAACCGTCTTAGAAAATTAGCTTTCCCCTGCAAACTCTGTAATTGCCGCAAAGTAGCAGGGGGAGGGAGATTCACGATTGCCTCGACTTTAAGGGGATCCAGATGGATGCCCTCTCGGGAGACAATAAACCCGAGTAGTCAACCTGATTCGACGCAGAAGACACGTTTGTGCGGATTTAATCGAATATTATAGTGTCTACAACGAAGAAAGATTTCAGGAAGGTGCGATGGGTGGTCCGCGTGCTTGGCTGAATGAGCGGGGAGATCATCCAGATAAGGCTATACGATGTGTCTGATATCGTGGAAAGCATAAGACATCGCACGCTGAAAAGTAGCGCCAGCATTTTTGAGGCCGAAGGGGAGCTTTTTATAAGCAAAGGTGCCCCAGGGACAGATGAAGGTCGTCTTGTGTTGATCTGCCGGAGCAATGTTGATCTGGTTATAACCAGAAAATCCGTCCATAAAAGAATATATCTCGCTACCCGCACATTCGTCAATGAGTTGATCAATAAATGGCGTGGGGTAGTTGTCCTTTGGGAAAGCTCTGTTGATGTCACGGTAATCAACGCAGACACGAATGGTGCCCTGTTTTTTGTTGACAGGGACGATGTTTGAGACCCATTCTGTCAGTGGGATGGGATAGATAAATCCCGCCTTAAGAAGCTTTTCAACCTCTGCTTTGATGGTTTCCGCCTTACGGGGGTGCACGGGGCGCAAACGCTGGCGAACTGGTTTGGCCCCGGGATACGTTGGTATCTCGTGCACTACTATAGATGGATCAATACCGGGCATTTCTTCATAGGACCATGCAAAGACATCGCAAAATTCACGAAAAAGTGCGATATAAACCTGAATCTCCTCAGGAGTGCAGGTCACTCCTATGTAAATATTCTCGACAATCCCTGCCTTAACAGAGATGTCAATTGGTTGAGTCTGCGTGATGTTCCCTAAATTCCCTTCGGACGATGTGTGATAAATCTGAATGGGCGTCTGAAGGGGTTGAGAAGGGAGACATGGAGCAAACTGATCAAGACAAAGTAATGTTTCCTGAAAGGTAGGGAGAAAGGAGGAACGGTGGTGAAGAGGAAACCACGGACATTCGTCCAGAGACATAGTCTCTATAATAGCCTCATCGGAAGGAAATATTTCCTTCAATGGATCCGAGGAGGTGTATTCTCCTAACCAAGGGGGAAAATCATTTGAGTCAAGAGCCCCACTCGAGGCGGTGGGTTCATCATGAGAGGCCGATGCAGTGACAATTTCGATGTAGTTGAGCTCGGCTGGACTCAACGACATCTCCTCACCCCAAGGTTCTACCTGGTCGATGGAAGGAAGAATCCAAGGATCAGAACGAACCGAGATCATAGAGATCGAGGCGAAGTTGGGAGGTGGGAGGGAAAAAACACCCATAAGGGCGGGTTCATTGAAGAACCCGGCTCCCACACTTTCAAATGGAACTGAGGTATGCTCAACGAAGGGTACGTTTCCCTCAGAAGAGGAAGCGAAAAAAGAGAGTTGATCGACCGTGACAATTTTCCCTTGATGGGGGAAACGAATGACACGGAAGAGGGATGAAGCCACAGCACGCATAGCGTACGTCCAGCTCCGGCCCAGAAGGAGGTTATAGGTGAGATTCGCGTCTACAACCTTGACTTCTACTTCTACAGTCTTCCCTTCTAAGGTAATCGGTAGCCGTTGAAGGATACCATAAGGTCAAGATTCTCTCCCGTCGAATGCTTCCAAGGTCGTTGGGGACTGACTCAACGTCGGAGACCCGATGGCTTTCCAACATGCAATAGACATAATGCAGGTTGATGCACCCTCATAAATGACTGTACGATGGATCGTTTTAGAGTTGATGACGACTTGAATGAGGAAAGCTATCTGATGAGGCAGTCAAGGGACATGGCTCTCGAGGTCGAAGGTGATTAAATCCGAGTCCGCTGGGTCGATGCCACCGATTGCCGATAGCAGGGACTTCCTCTGGGGGGGGCAGCTCTGAAGGACCTCTAGGGCGGACATGGCAGACGGAGCCTGCGCTAAGTCCTCCACGATGCTATAGTGCTGGGCAGCACGAGCATTCGGGTTATAAGAAGACCTCCTGAGTACCCCTTTGGGAGGGGGTCAGATTGTCGTCTCAACACTCAGTCTCTCGATATGGAGAGGACCAGAGCTGGATGGAGGAGCACTTGAGGGAACCTCTGGCTCCTTCCCGGCGGACGACGAATACTCAGCTCGAGTTGTTACACGAATAGGAATAGTTCCAGCCATGAAGACCTGGGAACCGAAGGGAGAAGAAGAGGGGTCAGCCACCATCTGGGTTTGCTGAGAGGGAAAGGGTTCTTTCAGAACCGCAGGGACCCCAGGAGCACCTTTCAACAAATGACTAACTTTGGACCGCCTAGGGCAGCCCTTAGTGTAGTGATCTTCCTCACAAATGAGGCAAGGATACTTAGGTTTGCGTTTAGCTCCTTCCTCGGCAGGAGGTTTAGAGGATTCCTGCTTGGGTTGCTCGGATTTATTCTTTCCTTTCCCCTTTTCCTTTTTCTTGCCTTTCGAGGTCTTACCCGCTGTGGTGGACTGAACGGCGTTGACCTCGAAAGTGTTACCAGAGTTTAACACACCCTGGGAAGTGTTTTCGTTAGATGCAATGGACTTTTGCTTCCCAGAGTTCGATGATTTTTTAGAGGCCTGGTTTATAGAGCCAATGACTCCATCCACGGATGGCTTGGGCAGAGCCTTGGATGTACCAGGCCTAGGGGCGTCTGGCAAGTGCTCATACAAAGTACCAGACTGAGAATAAACTAAGTCTAGGTACTGAGCGCGCGCGATCGCTGGCTCTTCAGTTACACAGGCTCCCATGGCGATGTCTCGCGCAATCTTGGGGACAAAGGAAGTTGTAAACCAGTCGGTGAGGAGTTGATCAGGTATCCAGAACTTGATCAACCTGCGACGCCTTCTCCATTCATGAATATGATCGGAGATATGTGTAGCAGTATCCTGATTAAGAGACGTAAGGAGGTGAGTCCCTGTCTCATACCGGATGGGTAACTGAAAATGAGTCAAAAATGCCATAGCCAACGAATTAAAGTCTTGGAATGATGCTCGAGTTAACTCAATGTACCATTTAGCTGCTGAACCAGTGAGGGTCCTCTGAAAGAGGCGAAGCCGAATCGAATCGTCGAGCCATGAATTTGACGAACACCACAAGTGATACGTCATCACATGAGCCTGAGGATCTTCTCCGGCCTTCCCATCGAATTTGGGACAGCCACTTGGTATTTTGGTTGGAACTGGCGGCCACTGCGGGTTGTGCAGAATGGGATCATTCGTCAACTTTGACACATCGGGCAGTTCCAACGTTGCTAAGAATGGTAGCTGAGGATTAAAAGACATTTGTCCTGGATACGAAGTAGAACCAGAATTCCATCCAGTTCCTGATTGCCCCCATTGCCCTTGTCCCGATGAGCCAGGCCTGAACGGGCCTTGTCCAGAAGGATTTTGACCGTAGGGGTTATTTCCAGAACCGGGTTGTTGATTCTGCCCCCCAGCACCCCATTGGTTACCATACTGGCCAGCAGGTTGTTGATAATTTTGATAGGGATTACCCTGTGGCTGTTGGTAATTTTGGTACGGGGTATATTGATTCTGCCCCTGGGGTTGCTGGTATCCGTACTGAGCCTGAGAACCCGGCGGCATTTGATAACCAGGTTGGGATTGATACCCACCTGAATGCTGGGGTTGGGATTGGTACCCACCCGCATAGGGAGGTTGGGCCTGATACCCACCTAAATAGGGAGGCTGGGGTTGGTACCCGCCAGAATATGGAGGCTGGGTTTGATACCCGCCAGAATACGGAGGCTGGGATTGATACCCGCCAGAGTATGGAGGTTGGGATTGGTACCCACCTGAGTAAGGAGGTTGGGATTGGTACCCACCTGAATACAGAGGCTGGGATTGATACCCACCTGAATACGGATGCTGGGATTGATACCCACCTGAGAGAGGAGGTCGGGATTGGTACCCGCCTGCATGCTGAGCCGTCTGGCCAGAAGGTTGTCCTGGTCGGATCTGAGACGGCCCCGTTTGCCCAGAAGATCGAGCTTGCTGAGTGAGGGGCTGCCCTTGTGCAACCGAGGTTTGTCCTTGTTGACTAGATGGTTGTTGAGTGGTAGGCCGGCCTTGCTGCACGTAAGGCTGGCCCCCTTGCCCAGAAGGGTTACCTTGCTGGTTTACGGGTTGACCTTGCTGCCCGTAAGGTTGTCCCTGGTTCCCATAAGGTTGCCCCGAAGGGTAGTCTTGCTGGGTACCTGGTTGACATTGTTGGGCGTTGGGTTGTCCCAGGTTTCCAGAAGGTTGCCCAAGATATGTAAAAGCCGAACCACTAGAGTCCAAAGGTTGTCCCTGATTGGGTTGTCCTTGTGGGACTCCCTATTGACCTGGGTAATTTTGACCAGCATACTGCTGCCCATGATTAGGCTGCAAGTAGGGCGGTTGACCCTGGTAGGGTGGTCCTTGCTGTCCTTGTCCCGGATGGTACTGGCCGCCACCATAGCTGGTGGTACCCCAAGCCACGTTCAACGAAACGGAAATCTCATCATAAGGGATTTGAGGCAAGGAGGTAAACAAGTAATGATTCTCAGGATCATAATACGGGCCTTGCTCATCAGGGTTCTGGACATTACGCAAGTATTGAAAATATGCCTCCTCTGCCGTCATATAATCGGAAGCAGGAGGAGCACCACTTGTGGGGTGCACAACTCTAGAAGCAGGTGACGATGGACCACTCTGCGTTGGGCCTCGAGATGGGCCTGCGGCAGAAGTGACAGCAGATGATGCTGTGACGGTGCTGACAACTGGAGTTGACGCCGCGACACAAACGGTCGGGTTGGAGGGGACTGTTGTAACAGCAATATGGCGGACTTGGGAAACAAATGGTCCTGTGGTAGGGACAATGTTTTGATCCCAAACAGAAGAGGAAGCTGCCGAGTTCATAGCATCCCTCAAAGATCTGTAGCGCGCCGGCACCGTGACACCCAAAGACGTAACGGTGTAGGGCGTAGAGATGATGGGGGATGTCGCCGGGATGGGAGTATCTATACTCGACATGACGGACGGGCCACTCGACACAGGGGAGGTGTTGCCCATATCGGAAGAAGTCATCGGAGATGGAGCACCGACAGGAGTGGCAGGAAAATCCTCGTTAGAGGGCTCCCAAATAGGGTTGTAAAAGAACTCGTAGAAATCGTCCTTTGGAGCTCGAGAATTCAACGGTTGGATTCTCGGAACAATGGGAAGAGCGTCACAGACCAGAGTTTTAGGGGCAACAGAAGATGGAGACCCTTCGTCACTTGGGATCGAAGACGGAGTTGATGGATCCGCCAGGATGACCAAACAAAGACCCTAAGCAAGCTAACAATAAAAACCTACTCAAAACTAAACGCACACAAGATCTAACCAGGTAAAGTTATCGTGGCCAAATGAATTTTTAAGACACAGGAACTGAACTTGACCTTTTCATGTTTCGAGATTCGACAAAAGGACGAAAAGATGACTCTATCTCCTTCGAATATTTAATGAGCACGAAGTGACAGGACGCTCACTTACACCTTTTCTTTTAGGGAGTCCGAAAAGGATCAAAAGTGACTGCTCTGGAGATTCTAAGAAAAAGGTTTACCAAGGAATCCGTAAAACTGCTTATACACCTTGGCAATCGTATGAGAACCAAGGACTTTCCATACTGCAGTCAATCTTCCGGAATGCTGTGTTCGGTGCATTACGGTTCACAAGGCGGCAGACTCGGCTTCCTATGGATAAAGGATGCAAACCTAGTGGAGTCTCCCCATATATACGCGACGGTACGTGGGAGCCCAAATCCGTGCTAGACCACGATTGAATCACACCAGGAGGAATCACCCAACCTTAATGCGAAAACAAGAGTGACTAGGTTTAACGACGCTGGAGAACGTCTCTAGCCTAGACCTCTAGATATTTGCGTTAAGTTCCAATGCGTTTTTAGATAAATTTGGTTTATTTTACGATTGATCTTGAATTAAGTTTTGATTTTAGGTCCTACCGTATGATCTCTCAGAATTACTTAGATGCAAACTACATGCCAAAGAACATCATTTCGTTCGATGAATTCGAACTATGAGAAGGTTAGGAATTTTTCAATCAAACAAAATGAACTCAAGCAATCAAACAACCTAATGCGACTAATGGTAAGGAAACGAAACTTTCCTTTCGAAAACACAAATCACCGAAATGTTCTTTTCTTTTTAACTATTAAATGCAAAGATACTAGTTTGATTTTCTTTTCAATGGCACAAAATGCTTAAAATGAATTTGAGAGATAGCTACACCAAGAAAAAGGAATAAAATCACTCAATGAAAACACAACAAAGTTCCCAAGACACCAAAACAGTTTTTCAAATCAAAGGAAAAACTAAGGCTTGTATGAGCTATGTGATCTAAGCTCAGCAAGACAAAAAGGAATTCAAACAAGGAGGAAGCAAATCGCTTGGAAAACAACCAAAAACACTTCAACAATCAGTGAGCAAGTGCAAGGGAGCAATTAGAGAGTCGACTGACCCAATAGAAGACCAAAAACACCTAAGGGAGGCTCGACGCACAAAGCCACTAGATGTCCTAGGGCTAGAAATGTGAAATCGATAGAAGAAGGCAAACACCCAAAGGGTAAAGGTAATCTATGCAATTGTAATTTATGCACAATTCACTTGAAAAGTGTGCAAACGTAATCTATGCACAAATGGGAATTCTAATTATGCAAGTGTGATCTATGCAAGAGAATTCTCAAACACAAGATTATTCTAATGTAATCTAAGAACCAATCAAGTGCAAATCAAGAAAATTGGGTGAGATTTCCAAAGATGAAAAAATAAAAATACTCAAAGGTGATTAACACTCATACCCAATTTAGCCCCCCCCCC